>JAGFMK010000313.1:0-37216 GCA_021030975.1 Lichenothelia convexa
GTGATGGGGAGAGGGGGAAGAGTAGGGAGAAGGAGGGGGGAAAGCAGGGAGGGAAAGTAAAGGAGAATGGGAAGGGTGGGAATGGTGGTGGTGGGAAGGTGTGGATGAGCGAGAAAGATAGGGAGGCGGCGCAGAGGAGGAAGGAGAGGTTTGGTGGTGCTGCAAAGGCGGCTGCGTAAGGTTAGTTAGTTGGTGAAGAGGAGCTGCTAAGCAGACTGGCGACCTGAGTAGGTTGGCCTGATTTAATCTTGCTGTATCACTACTCTTCCTTGGATCAGGCGTTATGGTACGGTGCATTAAAGGCTGCGTGGTAGCGTAAGGCGTGCGAGATGTCTCAGATAATACGATCAAGCAACATAAAGACCAAACAGTGCCTTGCCAACAAGTGAAACAACTTGCTTTACAAATGCACAGGATGTAAGCCGTGGCAGTCGTCCGTTTCCGCATCGTTTGGTGGGTGGGATGGCACACGGGGTCGTCAGATTCTCTCTTCAGCTTCGAAGAACTTAAAGCGTGAAATGGGCATCAGCGGCCTAAGTAAGCAGCAAGCATATGGATCGCTTGTCTCCCAAACAATTTCGTGCTCCTGACATCCATCCGTTGCATAACGTTATGAGCTCGCCCGCACCCAGCAATCCGAGCAGCTTAGACCCATTGAACTCTGTACAGTCAATATAAGTGCCATTGCTCTGGCGACCTACGCGCCTGATAAAGTGGTACCGTCAGACATTTACCGATGCCTGCAGGTGGGTAGTCCACAAGGCCTTGCCGAGTCCCAGCCCAAGGCTCTCATCGAAGTGGCAACCGTTCACCACACACACCGGCCCCCTCTAAGATCAGCTCAGCCCTCTCCTCGCCCTTACCGGAGCTCAAATACAGCAATTCCTTACGCCGTCGGATGCCGCCGCCAAACTCTCCGCTCTCTGCTCTCTATAATTCAGTCTTGCTTCCGTCCTGCGACACAAACCTGTTGACGCTTCCTAGCAACCTCACTTTTCTCCGTCTCCGTCTGCTCTCTAGGCACTGAATTCAGCGATAGACCAATCATCTCCACCTTCGCGTAGGTATATATTCACCGCCCAGACACAGGTATGAACAACTCCGGCCTGTGACAACCCCGGCCGTTGCTTCCTTTGCGGAGGTTTTGTAGTCGTTGCTGAGATTAGTGGTGTTTGTGGGGGTGGTCTCCGGTCGTGTCATGCAAACGGCTGCCGATACAGCTACCCGTGCTTCTTGTCCTCGGCGCCGTTGACGTTGATCGAGAGGGGTACGCCGGCACAACCGTCTGGTATAGGCTCAAGTTGCATCAATCCAAGGATATACCGTACCCCTAGAAACGAAGTTCCTATCAAAGCGGGCCGTGCAGGTTATGCTGTCAAAGCTGAAACGTATGGAGGCTACACTTGCGTTGCAGAACGTCGTAAAGGCAGTTGTCCTCGGCTTTCTAAAGGCAGAACGCGGTTATCCAGCCGGAAAGATACGACGTTCCACTCCCCTGGCTACGTACTCCGGCGATATTATCGCAGAATTCGATGCCGGTGCGCCCTGAACAGAGCATCAGGCGGCTTCACGGAGTAGTGTAGATGGGCCTTCAGGAGCTCACACAATTGAGCGAGTGCCGAGCCGAATCTCAGCAGCATCTTCCCCAAGTCAGCATCCGTGGCCCTACGGCTCAGCGCTGCATCGACGCCGTACAGAAGTCTATCAGCGATGAGTTCTTTGCAAAGATCAAGCCGGTGCTGCATCTTGGCCGGCCGGTAAGCATCACGCACATTTTGGGCACTTCGGTCAAGGACAACGCGGTGTGGAGAGCTGCGTAGGAGCGGTTCCTTCCTTCAAAAGGCTCTCTGTTGCAGGACGGGCCATTCAGCCTGCACGTGCTTTGGTTGGTGTTAGGGGAGGTCTCGAGGGCCATACAGGCTGGTGTAGACGCGCTGAGAAGGGAGTATTGGTGAGGGAAAGTAGTTATCCTTCTGTGATATATCCTTTGCGGTAGATCACGACCGAAGACAATCGGTAGAGGAATATGGGCCCATGTAGTGCAGCATAGCCTTGACTATCTTCGCTTCGCCTATTTTGGTTCAAGCATTGCTCGTCTTCGACTGGCTTCGTGCTCAACGTCCTGAGGCGGCTCCTCGTTCTTCACCGCCACCGCTAATTCCGGACTGTAAACCCTGTAGCTCATCGATGAGTTTCACAGATCATCCTTCTTTCGCAACCTCCCAACAGAGCATAAGCACGAGACCCGCAGCTGGCTTCTTTCTGGTAACTGTTGTAGCCGTTCCTTTTGCCCTTTGGTGGCTCCCGCCACTCAGGCGTCAAGAAGATAATAAAGCTTGAATACAATATGAGTGCTCTTTCTTCGCGTGGGCCCGCGGGCGCCTTGGAAAATTTAACCCTTCCAACTGTACTCAGTTCTCGTTGACCTCGTCTCACGTTCTCTCACACACACCCACAGACCGATCTGCGCCGCGCTGCGATACGAACGACTCCCACAACACAAAATCCCCCCCACACACACAAAACTCGGAATTCCTTCTGAACTGCCGGAGGAGTCCATTCGTCAACAGGGAAGGCAGCGTCATCGCAAGTTCTCCATCGTACGTACCTCTCCCAACCGACAACAGCCTCCACGTCTCTCTTTCCTCGATACCAAGATATTGAAGCACATATTAACGACGAATGAAGAAAAAGAGTAGATCAGAACCATTCCTATCCAGATCCTCGTGTTTGCTTGCGGATGAGTAGAGCGCTGGTAGAGAAGGAGAAGAAAGGATGAGAAGGGTGGAATAAGTAGGTAGGGAGGGCTTGATCTTCATTAGGGTCGTCCACCTCAAGGGCACCGGGGGTGGAGGGAAGTTGGAGAGGGGGGGACGCGAAGCAGAGAAGCCTAGCCTGTTCACAGCAGGGCGTAATTGAAGAGGTACGGATGTGGTCTCTTCTGGCGGGGGCAGATGTTACGAAGTGTCGTGTGATGGTCTTAAATCACAAAAGGGCAAATTTTGTGCTTTTGCTGTTGAGGGAAAAGAGAAGATGACTTGGGTGGATTTGATAGTCGGTTTTATCGTGGGGTTTTCTATAATCCTTCTGACTGGGTTTCAGCAGTAGGTCCGAGTGGGTCTGCGTAGTAACTTAATTTCTCTGGCACATGGGCCAATTATCTTGCGTGATGCTAAGACACTCCGTTCCCCAATTTGAGTGGAGCTAAGCCACAAGCTTCTTCAACGTGTGCTTCGAATCTTGCTTCGAGACGTGGAAATAAGGAGTCAGCCCTCAATCTCATGTTCACATGTTCTCACGCAGGACTCCGCGGAAAGCCATTTAATAAACTAATAGAAAATGTCTTTCAAGCAAGCCTTGCTCAAATCGTACAGCATTTCTTAATTCACGTTCTCCTCCGTAACTGTCTTGATGAATTCTATTAAACACTGCGCGGGCAATGGGGGCCAAATTGAAAACGAACACACGTCACACACGGACAACAGAAGAAGGACGGGAAGCGGATAAAGTATAGAAAGGAGCTCTCGCCGCTTGCATTGCTCAGAGCAGCCAGCAATTCGCATCTCCCTGTCCCCACTTGGCTTCCTAATACCAATGATATTGTTCCATCACCCACCGCCCACTAAGTATCCACGACCACAGAATGAACCACCACCACCATAAGAATCGCTGAGTATCGTTGTTCGTTCGAAAGAAGGAGGGTCAGGAGAAGCGGTCGTTGTCGTTGTCGAGAGTCGTCAATGGGGGGCGTACGTCACCGGCGAAGGAAGAAGGGCGGAGAAGACGTCGTCGCTACTGTGAAGCCGAAAGCGCCGAAGGAGGACTGGGATTGCGTTTATCTCCGCCCGAACCTGCTGCACGGGAAGTTTGCATACAGTTCATCTACTTTTTGTTCTGCTTCCGGGGCGGGGTGACGGGTCTGCCACTGCCAATGCCGCCATAGACGTACTTTTGCTTCTTCTCGGCTGGTTTCAAAATCTGCTCGAGTACATCCGAGTCAGCTCATGTATCAACCATTTACTGATCCTTGTGGGTCATGGGAGCGTACCTGGAACGAGCATAGCAAGCTCTCATCCACGCTCATCATAGCTCCCGCGTTGTCAAACTCCCCACAGTAATTCGGCGCACTGAACAATGTGACCAGTTGCCGCTTCGAGAAGAATTCGTACCCGTCTTCCACAACCTGGTGCGCACGGCAGATGAGGTCCATGTCGTGTTTTTGAAGGAATCTAGAAACTACGTCGGGCCCGAAGGTGAAGGAAACACCGCGATCGTTTTCGCTCCAGCCCGTGATGTCTTTGTCGGGATCTGACCAAAGCAAATCGCATAGCAAGCCGCAGTCGGGGATCTAGATGGATTAGCGGATCACGAGAAAGCCGCATCGCTCGAACCTTCAGCAGACACTGAGTTGAGCTAACAATGAGGATAGCACTTACATCCGTAGGCCTCATGACGCGACGAATCTGCTCCATGGAATTGAGGTCAGGACTCAGACCTCCATGCATCGTGAAAATCTTTTCGTCAATAATGGCAGCGATGGGCAGACAGTTGAAGCAGTCCGTGAATGTCTTCCATAGCTTGATGTTATACCTTCTTTTGCACTCATCGTAAAACCCATAGATGCGGTTGATGGAGGCACATTCGTGGTTGCCACGGAGGATGAAGAAGTTCTCTGGGTACTTGATCTTGTATGCAAGGAGGAGGCAGATGGTCTCGAGAGACTGTTTGCCACGATCCACGTAATCGCCGAGGAAGAGGTAGTTTGCTTCTGGCGGGAATCCGCCGTACTCGAAGAGGCGCAGGAGATCGTAGTACTGGCCGTGAATATCACCGCAAATCTGTCGTAAGTGAGCAGTCAGCAAGCGTGGCTTTGGCGCAGTCTGAGTAGGGGGAGTGTCCACTTTTATCGGTGCCTCAAGTTCCAACAATATAGGCTGCGAAATGAATATCTCCCGAGCCTTTGTGCAGAGAAAGCGGATCTCCGTCTCGAGAAGCTGCACTTGCTTTCCCGGTCTGCTTCCTCGGACCTCTAGCAATCTGTCAATGATGGAATCGAGGTCCACCTCATTCTGATCTGCCATAGCTGGCCGCGTTCGTTCGGAGGTAGGTACGGGAGGGGCTGCTGTCGCTGCCGAGGGTGCGTGGTTGTCTTGATGCAATCGTTCTAGCAACTGGCGCAGTCGAATATGTACTAGAGCCAGCTGGTATCAGCTTGATTCTGCCCAGGTAGTTGTGCCACCAGGATCGGAAAGGCGCGGGTGGCCGAGTGGGTGACTTACTACAAATAAGGTATTCTTACCACGTGGTCTATGCAAGAGCAGTAGCGCGCAACGCGACGCCTCGTGGTGCTAGTGTCAGCAAAGGTACACGATGAGTGCTTGCGAAAGCTAAAGCGAAGGTTTGGACCCGTTCAGGAACGGCCGGCAGCGACACCAGATGGCGCCAACTCGTCTTAGCAGAATGTTTGCTTGATCTCGATGAAAGGTGTTACGCAAAGCTCTCCTATAGCTCGTCGATGGCCTCGCAAATCGCTGCTGTGGTTGCGCCCAGGCTTTGTTGACTGATGTTGTAATGGTAATCACGAAAGGCGTTTTTCCACCGCCTCGGCCGCGGGGGGAATTTGTGATCTCGAAATGCCTAAAGACTTGCTCGTTCAGGATGCTCCGTGTGCACAGTCGTTAGGAGATTGTTTGCTTCTGAACAATTTGTCGTCCGGTTCTGGTATGTGGACGTTGTAAGAAGAGGGCGGTGACGGGGAGATGTTCAAGTCGTGTTCTTAGAGGTGAAATGTCTCTCGTTTAGGAAAAGGCGACCACAGGGTCTATCCTTGGCCGTGGAATGTAGCGCGTACAAACTGATTAAATATTTTTATGAACGCACTGCAACAATAAGTACTGCAATCGCACTCTCAAACTTATGCAGTTCTAAAAGCTGTGCAGATAATCTGAGACAGACATGTCATGTCTCTGACAGATGGAAGCAGTGGGGTTTGTTCCACGTTTCACAGCGGTTGTGTGAGGGCTTAGCAGCCGTTCAGGCAGGCAAATAAATATAGGTACTTTGGACTGCTAAAGTACCTGCACTAAATCCTCACTCGCAGTAGAGCGATGCATAGATGTTCTACAGCACATGCACCGTCTCTCCTTATTACACATTCAGCTCACCTAATTGGATGAAAATACGGAGTAGAAACCCAGTCTCCGCTGCTCGTACGCGTAATGCTTGGGCGGCACCATATTAAGCTTAAGAGAAGGTATTTCTTTAACATAGCTGAGCGAGACTTTCTATCTGCAGCTCGAAGAAACTACTAAGCACTAACCTCATGGCGTGTCCCTGAAGCCCAAGAAACATTATGCAGGCAAGTACAAACGCTGAGATACAAACCCACCAGTATGCTACATTCCAAAACGCCGCCTGACAAAGTTCCCTCTCTCGTGGATGCGAAAATGCAAGCATTTGCCAAGACATGCTCTGCGGATCGGGATGACGCCGTCTGAACAATCAAAACGTACAGCATGAGAAAGTAAGCCGATGAGCGGTCCAACTCCCAACGCCGCGCTAGGTATTTCATTTTGCAAATCACAAGCCTGCTCATATCTTACACGATACTAGTGCGGAGGACCTGGGCTTCTTGAACATTCCCTTTGACTTGCCAAATCGCAGGATGTTGGCAGTCACGACTCGTTCTCTAGCCCAATTTCCGTCCACTGGAGACGACGCCGGGACCAGTGCCAGGCATCATAGGATGGCCATCTCTGATGCTGCCTGGAAGACCAGACTCTTTCTCATGGTAAGAAACTTTCTTGCCCGTTCCAGGATCGTCCCATGCAGCATCGCCAAGGGCGCTCAGCCAGCTGTTGCCTATATCGTTCCTCAGAGCTTCCATTTTTTTCTTATAAACGTCGGATTCTACACCCGCCAGCTTGGTGTCTCCGAAGCCATCATTGGCACTCTCTGCTCCTCGCGGAGTAACTGCTTCAGTGTTAATGGGTGGCGGTTTGGCTTTGGCCTGGCCCTCTGCCGCGAAGTTGGCCGTTGTTGGCGCTGTTTCAGAATTCGCGCCACTCAGGCTGTCAAGGCTCGATGGGTGGACCACATGTGGCGAAGGATTTATTGTCTCCGCCTCTTCAGGAAGATATGAAGATCCATAACCACCGTTTGAAAGCTCCACAATACGTCGACGCGGCCCCTTTCGTCGTCGCTGAGAGCTTACAGCATAGTTCGTGCCTGGCATTTGTGACAACTGTTGTATCTGATCCCTTGAGGTCTTCGCATCCGGATGCACTTTCTGGCGAGCGACACCGACACCCCTGAGTGGTGTGACTGGCCCTTCCTCCAGGCCGGCTTTGATGACTGGCACGCTGACAGTCTCAGGTACTCGGTCTGTTAGCTGCCTCCGCTCAGCGTAAGTTGGCCCTGTAGAATCCAGGATGACGTCGTCCGTATACCCAGGCGTGCGTCGGAAGAGGTTGAAGATGGTAATTCTATACTGGCTATGCGTCTTGACGAATGGATTGCGATTGACGTAAATCTCTTGTAATCCAGGTATTCCAGTCAGCCTCGCCAATTCTGTAGGATCAGTTAACCTGTTTTCCCGCAGATCAAGCCGTTCCAGAGACAGCAACCGCTCGATGCCTGCCAGAGACGCAAGTCGATTCCCCCGCAGGTTGAGGGTACTGATGGCGGGTAAGGGGCTACGAGTTAAGGAGTGGAGAGTTTCGATCATGCAGTTTTCGAGATTTAGTGCTCTTAACGAAGTCAGGGAGGCGAGGCTATCAGGTACTTCCGCAAACAGGTTTGATGACAGATCAAGTGATTGCAGTATATTCGCGAGAGGTGCAAGGCTTGTGGCGCTGACGGTAGTCAGAGCATTATCTGCCAAACTTAGGTGCTTGAGGAAGCGCCATTTGGAAGGTGGTAGAGCGCCTAGTTGAACAAGATTGGAGGAGCTGGTACGAGGAGTGTCCGATTGGACACTTGAGCCAGAACTCACAGAAGATCGCCGAGCTCTTGACACACCGCCACGTCCATAGCTGTATGACGAGCCGTGCCTAGAGCTTCCAGGTCGAGGCGGTAACGTACTTCCCGGCCAGTAGTTGGGATCGGCGGGCAGTCCTTCAGAGGCAACTCGCATCAACGGCGGGCTTTCCCTTCCTATGTTTTTGTCGCCTTGGTCCTCTCCCATAGATACGCCTGATCCCCACTGCGTCCTCGGCGTTTGTGCCTCATGGTCGCTTGAGGATACTGGATTCGGTGCTACCCAGGTCAGCGTAGGAGACGGCGGGCCCTTTGCGGAGCGTCGCCGTCTTTTATCCATGTCGTCGAGAACTATGCTGGTCAACAACTCCGACAGATCTCCTAACGCAGCTCGCTTCAAAGTCAAGCTTCGTAGCTGCTCGGCCAGGCGATCCCAGCCAAAGACCTGGCGAAAGTCAACATCATATATCTCGAGCGCGTGGAGATTCTTGAACACAAATGCAGGTACAGCAGTATCGAATGGGAACTCTTCGTAGCCCTTTATTAAGCGTGCCTTGCGATCATGCGCAAGTCGTAGGTAGGGAATCTTGGTGAATGCGGAATACAAGTATTTCAGGTCCTCTAACATGGCCGCTTTCTGCTTTTCCGATCTGCCAGCAGAGCCAGACGATAAACCAAGGCTTGACCATAGTGAGGACATGGACAGAGCACTTCGGACGCTAGAGACAGAGTGTATGGAGTCTTTGTCCGAGCTTCTTCCCTTTTGGCGTTGAGCCTTGGCCAGAAACGAGACGTAGCCAGTAGGCGAACTCCCAGAGTGTATGTTTTCTAGCCGTACATTCATAGGCCCAACAGGAACTCCGAGCTCTTCAAATCGTGAGAGGAGGTAGTAGAGATGATGTGGTGTTAAGGACAGTTTCGCCGGCTTAATGTTTGTAGAGGTAAAGTTCAGGTATGGGAATGAGAGTGCTGCTGCGAGAGCACTCGAGGCGTAGGACAGTGATGTGGTTTCCGAGCTCGATGCTGCTCTGACATCACTCGAGGTAGTAGGTATTGAGGCATTCTTTGGCGGTTGTCGAGGCAGTTGAAGAGCGTTTGCCAAAGCTCGCTCGTGAGTTCGAACGAAATAGGCAAGGTTCTTGCAGCGCAACGTCAGCAAACATTCCTCTTAAAATCACAGTAGATCCTGTCAGATCGGCCGTCTGTACCTTTACGAATAGTGAACCATCCTCCGACTCCATGATTGGCAATGTGGTCGGCCTGGGCGCATTGACCCCTCCGAGATGTAATGAACGTCTTACGGGAGTATCATTGGACTGGCAATGAAATGTTTTAGGAACAGTCACACAAAAATGATCGATGTAGTAGCCACCAGGGCACTATGATTTACAGCAGCACTACGCAACAGTCATTGAGGTCGACATGTTTCTGAAGCCGACATTTCTTGTAAGGCTCGCGGTTTGCCGTCGCAGGAGCAACGCTGTGATCACGGTCTCGACCCGAACGACGGTCTATCTACTATGAGTAGCAAAGAAGATCCACGATATGTGAGCGGGACGAGGTGTTTGCAATTATAACGGTCTCTGGCAGGGAGCTGATGGAGGGTCTAGTACGCTTAGAAGTGTTTTAAACGATGGAGCAGAAGACCACCGTAGCAGAATGCAGAGATATCACGAGTCTTTTGTGTTAGGGAACTGCGAGCAATATATGATGAGATACAGTCGGTAGACATTAGTCTGTTCGTACCCCACATACAGCACCTTTAGGAGTATTATCTTCAATAGCAGCTATCTATACAACCCAGTATGCTAAAAATGCGCCCGATAGCTTGTTTTGAAGCTCTTACTTAGCTCTATCCATCAGTACTTTATATACCAGCCCTTTGCCTTACGAACAGCCTTTAGCCTTTTAGGTATACTCTTAAGCAGCGCTTATATCTTCTCTTATAGAATAGCCTCCTATACCTCTTTATAAGCTATAATTAGGTTATCTAAAGCTTCCTAACTATTACCCTAGCCTTCTAGTTTAGGATAAAGCTTATAGACCATCTATTTTAGTACCTACTATATATATTTAATAGGGTTTAGATTAGGTAAATAAGGGGGCTATTCTAGTATCTATATACTATATCTTTTAAGCTAATCCTTTATAATTCTTACCTTATAGATTAGGGCGTTATCTTATATAAATATAAGGCTAGGTTTATATATAGGGATAAGTACTTTATCTAATATAGTAAGGTAGGATTATACTATATAGCCGTTCTTAGCTATATTCTTATCCTACTCTATTATAAATAGTATTATATAGTTCCCTTTACCCTAGATACTAGCCTAGACTATCTATATAAGGTCCTTCCCCTTAGAAACCTATTAGATTATATCTAGGCTATCCTACTTCTACTTAGGTATATAAAATACCTACTTATATACCTTACTAGTACTATACTCTAAAGAGCACTTATCTAAAAATAGCACCTTATACTAATCCTCTACTATCTAGCCTTTATACTAATATATAAATATAAGGTATTAATATATATAGATCTCCTCTAGCTTAGGACGCTCTTTTACCAGCTAATTCTTAATACTATACTCTAATAATAGCCGTATAATTATACGGTTATATATATTAGTCCTAGCCTACTCTTAGATCGCGTCGTAGTTAATAGAAGGATTATAGTATATAATCTAGAGGATATATATCTCGTCCTAGGCTGTTAGCTTTATAGGGGCACCTGTTTAAGGCCTTGATTATATTATATTTAATTCCTTCGCGCGTTTGACTGTGTTCTAAATAGTGCGGGTGGAACAGCGTAAGGTGGCTGCAACTTTGGCGTTAGAAACACCAGCCTCACGCTGTGCGATAGTGTAAGCGCGCTGTTTAGAGGATAGTTCACAACCACGGCCTCGATTCCCACTGATTTTAGTACTAAAAGACCTTATAGTTGTAGAGATATCTATTATACAATGTGTGTGTGGATAAGACGCGTGCCCCGCGCGCCTCGGCCCACGAACAGACTAATGTCCTAGTACTGTACCTGGAGAACCAAATTGCGAAATCAGTCTTGGCACTTCCCGCCCATCCATCGCTTCAACTTCTGACTCGGTTCCGCTCATCTTCCGCTGTCTCGGTCACTAGGCCAGGTGACATAAGTCGTGAGACATTTTATTCCGAACGACGGAGTACCGTCGAACACATACTGGAGGCCTCCCGGAGTATACATAATTACCCTCCACGGGCGCTAGTAGAGCCAGAACATTATGATGTACTGTAGCTACACTTGAAGCTTGCATCAATTCTATAATGCGGGCGAGCCCCCGAGCGGTGATAATCGTTTTTGGTCCTACAGGAAGCTTCGTAAGGCAGTATCAAGACTTATGTCACGTTGCCTGTCACCACCACTTATGCCCACACATATGGGCCAGCCATCCTCCGCTAACGCATGCACATATGAGCAGCTACCCGTACCATTCAAGCAGTGTCTGTGACTGCTGTCTCGCAGCAAATGTCTGTCGAGCATGATGACAATATCACGCAATTTCAGAGCTCCTGCGTAGCTTCGACCATTTTCGATGCGCACGCACAGCTCGTACATACTAGCAGCACTACTGACTTGCATGCAACCCTGAAAAGCGTCCTGATGCAAGACATGATTGGTTGTTTCACCGCTTTGCCATATCATTCCTTACAATCTCCATCCGTCATCTACCGACTAGCCAAAGTGCGGCACTTCAGACGGACTTGTGATAATTGATGGAAGCACACCGCAAAGATTGACAGGTACTTTATATCTCATGACCAGCTAACGGGAACACCGATAATTAAAGGAGTCAGCTGCCGGATGCTACATGTGCTTGGTGGCTACCATGTCAACTAGACAATGACCTGAGAGGCCATACAGCATTGAGCGGCACTGTAGATGGAGAGGTGCAAAGTTGAAAGCTTTCATCTCAATGACTACTTAACGTTAGGCAGTGCTTTGGTAAACTAAGGTATTCATTGGATTTGCGGCAAATACTGGAGATAATGGCGCCCCACAATCCCCAGATAAGCTTGTCACAAGCCCCACATTTCAAACCCCAGATGTTCGCTACAACACGAGATACAGATACTGGTAAGTGGAAAAGCCTCCTCGAAACTCGCTACAATACAAGTGCACAGGCGGGTAAACTGAAACACTTCTTACGAAGTAGGTGTTCAATGGGGCGTGCCGCTTGTTTATGCATCTTGAGGTGGTCCTCCCATCATACTCTCGAACCACTCCACAACGGTCTTGGGCGAACGCTCTCCGAACATCCTGTCGGCGCTTGCTTTCGTCGCTGCCGCCTTCTCCTCTGCATCTGTAAACATGTCCTCCTCTGCTACCCTGACGGCCATTGCTAAGTTGGGGCCATGCTCCTCAATTGCATGGGCGAGCCTCAGCGCGTCTAACATCGCAAGGTTCACGCCCTCGCCTACGAATGGAGTCATCAGGTGCGCTGCATCGCCCAGAAGCGTCACTCCCGGCTTCGAATGCCACCGGTGTCCTACTGGTAGCATGTAAAGCGGCCACGTCCTTAGTGCTCCTTGAACCGAACCGTCTGCCCTCAGAAGCCAATCCTGCAGGCGAGGAGCCCAATCGCAGAACTCACGCTGGACAAGCTCCGCGACTGCAGCTCCCGGCGCTGTGAAATCGATATTGCAGCTCTTCAGCCAATCCTCCGGCTTTGTGAGCATAGCGTAAGTTCTCACGCTCCCATCGCCATTTCTTTGGGCAATCAGGCCCTTCCCGTGACTCAGGGCACGATGAGTTCCGGGCCCAACCAAGGCAGCCACATCCGGATGCTGGTCATCAACATTAGGCAAGCGTACCTCGATGCACGTTGTACCGGAGTAGAATGGTTTCTGGTCCGACAGAAGCGGCCGAATTTTTGACCACGCGCCGTCCGCACCCACAAGGAGGTCAATATCCCCAATCTCTTCTCCGTTTGAGAGCAAAATACGTGTTCGCCCTGGAGCCCTCCAGAGAAGCAGACGTGACTTTGCATCCCCAACGCACCACGCCCTCCGGCAAACTCGCTAGCAGCATGTTTTTCAAATCACCCCTATCGACTTCTGGCCTGTCATGGAAACCCTGGCCCGACACCACTTCGTCCCTCCATAGCTTTCCAGACTTGTCGGAAATAAGCATGGCGTCGCCCTCCGGACGCATAACCTTCAGGAACCCCTCGTAGAGCCCACAAGCGCGGAGAGCTTTCTGTCCCGAGTCAACATACAGATCGAGCGTCCCGCCTTGGGAATGACGGCTGTTAGGCGCCGGGTTGGCTTCGTATATTGTTACGTTTAGCGGGCGTAATTCGGTTTTGGACTGCACGTGGAGAAGACGCGCTAAGGTTAGACCCGCCGGGCCCGCGCCTACAATGGCGACTTTGGGATGTGTACTAGTGTCTGCCATCTATCTGGCTGTCTTGATCCCGGTGTATCCAGAAATGATTTGCAGCTTTACTTACTGGGATATCGTTCTGTCGTTTTACCGAAGCTTTAGATGACGATTTCGAACGGTGAACCCTGTTTTTCTGAAATGCCGGTTGTATGAGAGAATAGATTGAGGGTCGCTGCCCGGCGCTTTGAGTGTAGGTAATAAAGAAACGATAATTTTATGTCCTGCTCGTAGGCAGCCAACATCCCGGATCTGCATGTGGGGATGAGGCGGGGCACCGGCCTTTGCAGTGCCGATGGTGCTGCGCCGAAGTCCCGACGGGCTCAAACTCGGGACAAAAAACACAAACCATCAGCGGAGTCAGCAGGCTCGGAGCAATGGGCCACGTACTACAATGAGTATAGTCCCTTCTAGAAATGACGACGTACTGGGTGCTTCAAAGTCACCGAAGGCACCATTGGTAATGGATGATACTGCATGTCGGGGATATCGAGGATTTTGTTAGCTAGCATGAGATTTTGCTTGTGACCGTTCCTGTTTCCTAAATGAGACTTGTATATTCTAAGCCAAACAGAAGTACGAGGCTCATGTGATGGCCCGTATGACTCTTGTGGGACTACAGTATCGAGCTCAAGCCACTTGCATAGAGCTGGACGTATTTCATTTGTAAGATTCTCTCGAGGGGGGTAACGGATCACTTTGCGTGTTGACCCACGTGATGCATTACTTGATATGCAACGTGAATGATTGCACGCTATAGCTTCTCTGGCCCTGTCGAACTGAACAGAAGCCCTTGTGTTATGTACTGACGCAAATGGGGCAGGCTTAAGGGTAATTTCAGTGGATTTTCACTATTGCATTTGTGCGAAGAGCAGCGGTTATCGAGCTCAATTTTGAAGGAAGTGTCAGCCGCTCACACATCGCTTACTTCTCCTAAAGGACACGTGAATTGTATTGGAATGATAATAAGGCTAATGTAGGAGTTTTGTCCTTACGTTGTGATTTCCAATTGAGGGCCTGAGAGTGCTGGGATAATGTTGGATGGTACTGGCTTAAGTGCACCACAATGATATTGACCAAAGCCTGGCTAAGTGCGTCCAATACAGTCGTGACGTCTTGAGAATGTCCAGTCGTCGTGCGTGGTTGCCTTACAATTCATAGTGCACCTTCGGAAGGTGGTAACAGAAGGGACAGTGATTCATTGTCAGGACTATTCAACAGCGCCAGAGTAACCGCGTCTGGGACACCTCAAGATGTTTATCTGATAATTTGCCGACGAGACGCAAGAGGGCGTCCGGCGGCGGGTGCATATTAAAGAGGTTTAGCACCTAAGAGATATTCCCATAGAGCATCCCGTGGATTTTGTGGACAAGAGAACCTGTTTTCTCCTCAACCCTTCTTCTTCTCGGCTGCTTTTGCTTTGGCAGCCCTTTTGCGGTTACTTCTTATCATCACAACACTAAGGAAGCTTCCGACAACAGCCGAACCGAGGAGAATGAGGATGACCGGTATTCGAATTGCCCAGACGCGCGGCGGGAACAAGTCCTGAAGAGGATGGTCTTCGTCCACGAAGGGCTACGGAGTTGAGGGTCAGCAAAGATGTTCTGGATCTACAGATGACGAGGTGTGCACTTTGATTATAAGTAGCATACAAGATACCACGAGAGGGGTGGTGCGTTGCGGCCGGCGGACGACCGCATGGATCATGGACAAAGTTAAGGAGTTGTAGCTCACTTACCATTAACAGCGTCCAGATTGTATAGTAGAGAAAGACAACAGAGGCTGCAATGAGCATGGCGAGGCCTACTAGACGGTCAAGCTGTTCGTATGCAAAACATCAGCTTCCGCCCTCGAATTGAACAAGAACTCGACAACGCACCATGGTGTCGTGAGGTCTAGCCTAATGAGCGTGAGAAATGAGTGTGGCCGCCTAGGCGTGGACTGACTGCGATTCCCTTAATAGAAGCTGTCGTTCTTGTTGAAGTATTCCCTATCACAACTCCACGTATATACCAAGGAAATACGAGCAGCACCGCATTTTCGTTGATTGCCGTCGCGGCTCGCTAGACGCGGCAGGCGCTTGGCAGCTTCCCGTATTCCGTATCAAGCACAGAATCACCTTCCATCATGCAGCGCATTATTATTCTTCGGGACTGTAACTTCGCACAACATTGCAGAGCTTTTGTGGCAAGCTCACTTAGATACCACGTGTGTCTGGCAAGAGTCTGAATTCTACCGGGCGCATCTTCCTCTAATACCCTGTAACCTGCGCCATCAGCACTCCGCCTTCGCAGTCGATCCGGGCCTTTTCTGTGCTTTGTAAGGCGGAGGCAGGAAGCTGCATCTCACTCGAGATGGAGGCGCCTGTGATGCTTCAGTCGGCTGTGAGACTGCCCACGCCCGAACCAGCAGACTCTTTTCGACGTTCTCCGCCCACGCGCAAAAGATCACCTCCTTCACGATCCCCTCCTCCATACCGACGTCGCTCACCTCCTCCGCGCCGTCGAGACGGGCCTCTCCTTCGCGACGTCGATCCGCAACGTCAGGCGGAGCGCGAGCGGCAACTAGCTCAGCGCTTACGGCAGCAGCCTGAGGATGGGCATGGCGTGTCGAAGCCGTTAACCGAAGCTGAGAAACAGGCTGCGGCAAAGGCGGAGTATGAAAAGTTGCTCAACGCAAGGTCAGGTGGGACGTATATACCGCCGGCTAGGCTGCGGGCACTGCAGGCCCAAATTACAGAGAAGAACAGTAAAGAGTATCAGAGAATGGCTTGGGAGGCGCTTAAGAAGTCCATCAACGGTCTCATCAACAAGATCAACGTATCTAACATCAAGCACATTGTACCTGAGCTATTCGGCGAGAATTTGATCCGTGGACGGGGTCTCTTCTGCCGAAGTATCATGAAAGCACAGGCAGCTAGTCTACCTTTCACCCCGGTGTACGCTGCTATGGCAGCCATTGTGAACACCAAGTTACCACAGGTCGGTGAGCTGCTGATCAGTCGACTAATCGTGCAGTTTCGCAAGGCTTTCAAGAGGAACGATAAGGCGGTTTGCTTGTCCTCAACAACATTCATCGCTCATCTTTGCAATCAGCAGGTTGTTCATGAAATGCTGGCCGCGCAGATACTCTTACTTCTCTTGAACAAGCCGACGGACGACAGCGTTGAGATTGCCGTGGGCCTCACGCGCGAAGTCGGCCAACATATGGAGGAAATGAGCGGTCCTATAGCTTTGGCTGTTTTCGATCAGTTCAGGAACATTCTCCATGAAGCAGACATTGACAAGCGCATTCAATATATGATTGAGGTCCTATTTCAGGTTAGAAAGGATCGGTACAAGGACAACCCCGCGATCAGAGAGGAGTTGGACTTGGTAGAAGAGGACGATCAGATTACCCACAGGATAAGCCTGGATGACGAAATGATCGACGTCCAGGATGGCTTAAATGTGTTCAAGTTTGACCCGGAATGGCAAGAGCACGAAGATGCATATAAAAAGCTAAAAGCCGAAATTCTGGGAGAAGCCGGGGGCAGTGATGAGGATGATGAGTATGAATCTCCAGACACATCGGAGGACGAGGAAGCGAGGGATGAAAAGGCACTAGAGATCAAAGATCAAACCAACACGGATCTGGTTAATTTACGACGTACGATTTACTTGACAATCATGTCGAGTGCCGACTTCGAGGAATGTTGCCACAAACTCATGAAAATCAATTTGCCTCCGGGTCAAGAGTCTGAACTACCCTCCATGATCATCGAGTGTTGCTCGCAGGAACGAACCTATCTCAAGTTCTACGGCCTCATTGGCGAGCGATTCGCCAAGCTTAATCGCTTGTGGACTGATCAATTTGAAGCCGCCTTTGCGAAGTACTACGACACTATCCACCGGTATGAGACAAACCGACTTCGAAACATCGCAAGGTTCTTCGGCCATATGTTGAGCTCCAACGCTATCGGATGGCATGTTCTGTCTGTTGTTCATCTGAATGAAGAAGAGACTACGTCCAGTAGTCGTATCTTCATCAAGATCCTCTTTCAAGATCTATCTGAGGCGATGGGGATGGCCAAGTTACAGTCGCGCCTGAAAGATGATGCGCTGCGTCCAAGCCTCGCTGGCCTCTTCCCGACGGACAACCCTCGCAATACCCGATTCTCGATCAACTACTTTACAAGTGTCGGCATGGGGGTGCTTACCGAGGAAATGCGAGAGTTCCTGAAGAACATGCCAAAGCCCGTTATCCCTGCACTGCCAGCTGCCAAAGCAGAGCCTGACTCCGAAAGTGTCAGCTCTTATTCCAGTTATTCATCTTATTCCGAGTCATCGAGAAGTCGCTCACGTACTCCTGTTCGTCAGCAAAGACTAGCACGAGGCCGCGGTACAACAAAATCCGCCTCGAGGTCTAGGTCTCGGTCTCCTCCAAGACGTGCCAGGCGGAATCGCAGCTATTCTACGATCAGCCGCTCTCGAAGTCCGTCACCTCGAAAAACTCTCAGGGCCAAGACTGACCGCCCAACCAACGGGAGAAACCTCACTAGCCCGCCAAGAAAAGCGACAATGCACTCAGGACAAAGGAGACCACCGAGATCACCGAGTATCGACCACTCAGATGAAGTACCTAGAAGAAGCAAACAGGTCGAGCGTAACACAAGGTCACCATCGCCCCGGCATAGCGGAAACACACGACTAGTAAGACGGGGCCGAAGCCAGTCCCGCACGGCCAGTACTAGCCCTACCCGCATACGCCGAAATACATCTTCTGCTTCACCACCAAGGCGACCGCGCAGCCAACGCTCCCCGGATGCGTCTCGTCGGGCTAGATACTCTAGAGATTTATCTGTCTCGGAGTCTCTTATCTCAACTCAAGGAAGGAGAAGATACCGAAGCTACTCGCGGTCTCGGACGCCACCTGGAGGCGTGAGAAAGCTGGAACGGTCTTTATCACCATTCTCCAAGCGCGCGGCAATGACTGCAAATACGATTCGAGGAAGAGAGAAACGGCCCTCTCCCTCGCCGCGGCCCGTCAGGAGGAGAAGTCCAAGCTATGACCGCGGCACCGGCCCTAGTAGCAAGCATTCCGGCATCGCTGGCCCAGAATCTAAACCAGGAAGAGCTAGGGCACGTGATTACCTCTGAGGTTTGACCCGGCGATGTGGACGTTTTCAGCACCCCAAAGTCCGATTACGCCAGTTCTATCAAGGATTTCGTCACGCTCGCATGCCAAACCTTGCCCACTAGCTCCGACGCACAGGTATGGTGGGCCGGTTGCGGAACTGATGCTTCTAGCTGGATGAAGTTGTTGTGGGCTTAGTAGACATTCACTCGAAGATCACTAGTTGTGAATAACTACCGGCACTGCTCCGTTCAGCCGTGCTAGTTGCCAAGACTCCTTGCCCCACGATTCAGTGCGTCATCTGGAGGATGATGGGCCAAGACTGCATTGGCACCGTTGTGGCTAACAGCCAGTCTTTGACGCATATGGCAAGAAAATGTCTAGAACTCTGCATATGCAGCATCTAGCCAGCTTTCACTTTTGGGTACGGCCAATATCAAGTCGCCCGGCGCTTCTCACTCTACTCTCGTTGCAGGGATTGTCGCGGAAGTAGCCGGTCAGAGGTCGCTTTTTGCAGCACTAGTGAGGAGCCTGCCACTGCTCAAATGCACCATTGCCTAGTAAGATGAGACTCTCATGCAAAAGCTAGCAAAAATGTTACACAAAATTTAGCTTCGGTACGCGGTAGGAAGTGGACGCGCTCTCACGGAATCCTGGGTAGAGTAACCGTGCATTAGTGCTCCGAAATATGCGCGTTCATGGATTCTACTTGACCTACAATGACAAATACCTACCTGAACATAGCTACCTCATCAGACGTATGGCTTCGTGCCGTTGTGCAGTCGGTCATACTTCTGGTACGAGCTGACAGACACTCTTGAGGCTTCTGCAGGACAGTCCCCCGGAGTAAGATGATGGTTTTATTGCGTCAGCTACCTGTGATATGTTTCTACACGCAGCGCAACAGAGATAAAAAAAATGCGAGACCTAGTATTCCGTCATTCAGTACACAGTGGTCAATCATGTAGCCTAAGGTATTTTCCCAAACTCGTACTTTAACAGTCAACTTCCCAAGACGGTGTGCATATTCTCAAGTGTGCTCTCACTGATTAAGACTCTGAAAGCCCTCGGTGGGAAAATGCCTTCCATTTCCCGAGCCGGACACAGCTCCCTGTTTACACTGGGGTCACTTGATCCGGGGCTATCTCACAGGCAGGCACTGTGCCTGGTTCGAACCCTACCAATGAACGTACCACTGGAGTCGCAAAGAGATCTCAACGCCACACCCGGCATTCCCAGAGGGAGCTGTAGTGCCACTTTTAGCTGCTCCCAGAAACTGGGGTCCCCGTTTTGTGGCGTCAAACCTTGGATAGTCCCGTACGGCCCGACGATTCCGCAGATCTAAGTCTTTCCCCCATGTTTACAGCACTAGGTACGGATCCAGTCCGAGAACCTACCAATTCTCAGAATTCATTCAAGGATGCCATTGTTCAACAGGCAACAATGGTGCTTGACTGGCAAGTCGAAGATAGACGTTGCTCCAGATCACGGCATATAAGAAAGCTGAACCCGTACAGAAAGATGGATAGCACATACTGGGCCAATGCTCCTGTAACTCTAGGTGGTTTTTTGCATATCATTTCTTGTTCTAGGCGGCCCTTGCGTTGTGTACTTTGCTGTTTGATCTACATAACTACCCAGCTTCCGAAATTCACATCACTGTCAAAGCGAACATTTAGGACGTCCGTTCTGCCACAGCACCAATCCTGTATTACTCTCCTGCATCGTAACGCTCCGACCCGTGTTATTCGTACTCACACTCTAGCCTGACGCCTTCCCGGAGGGACATACTTGCATTCGGGAAAACTACGACCATGGAATACTACTTCTGGGTTGAGGGGGTAAGCCAACCATCCTATCTCTCTACGACGCATACTGACGTTTCCAGATCCCCCAAAACTATACCTGGCAGAAGCTGAAGGATCTCGTACGCAACGCGGACGAACACGTTCGCTGGGCCGACGTGCCCCAGCTACCAGACGGTAAAGCAAGAGGAAGTGGTTCTTTCCGAGTCAGCGGAAAAAGCGCTGCATGGACCGTGTTCGGTGAGTCCGCTCATCTCCTGTTTTTGGGAGGGTTGATATACTCAAACTATCATAAACAGACTATTTCTCCAAACTCGGCTCGGGAGGGCGACGACTCTTCATCCATATGTTCGATATCACCGATCGCCAAGGAAACGCAATCTTTCTGGCATGCAACTGCCCTTACCCATGTTCTTCGGTACCTGCCCGATTGGTGGCACCGGTCGCTGCGAACGTCGAGCAATCTTGGACTGTTGCCCATCCAAGAACCCATGCGAGTGCACTATATCAGCCGGTTATGTGCAGCACAGTTACTTTCGTAGCCGCTCCCGCAAGCCCGATTGGCGCCTGGGACGCCGCTCCGCCAACCTACGTCCATACGAGTCAATATGCCCAACCAGTCTACACAACGAATGGGAATGGTGTTCCGATCAACGCCAGTCGTGGCATTGTCCGCACTGAAGCTCGAGGAGTTATCATCAAACGATTGAGCCACAGAGCAACTAAAAGCGACGTCGAGCGCCTCCTGCAGAGCGCCCGGGTTCAACCTCTTAGCTGCTGCGTTCCGCGTGACCGAGCTGGAGCTTCCAAGGGTTGGGCAACAGCTGCGTTCTCTTCATCTCGCGATGTAGAGCGGGTAATAGGTGCGCTCAATGGGAAGGTGTTCATGGGCAGAACAATTGAGGTAAAGAAGGATACAGAAACAACTGCGGTATCAGACTCGCCGGTAATTGCCAACGGTTCAGTCATGTACCGTTCAGCTTGAAGCGCTCATGACAACATCTTCTATTTGCGGGTTCACTTTCGGCATTAATGTCTTCTAACTGCTGGGCTCGGAGCGAGACATACGTGAAGGTCTTGGTGTTTTCTGAAAGATTATTCAACAAAGCCTAAGAGACATCTAGTCCCCTGTATTGTATTCAAAGCTAGCTAGAATTCGAGATGGACAAGAAGTCAGACTCGAACTTGTGCATTATACCTTTCAACACCACAATGAAGATCTCGTTGGACACAGACCCACTATTCTTTTGCCTTGCGCTTCTGCACGAGCAACAAGCCCTCCCCTCAGTACCGTGCACTCGGTTCGCAACAACCACGCTTATGTAACGAACCCTCAGGTGCCACAACGAAGGTGTGAACAAGGGCCTCCTTCTAGGCTCTCGTAATCTCGGTCTCTCTGCGAACGTGACATCATTTAGGCCTCCCGGTACAAACCGGTAGACTAGCGATGCTGGCAATCCCGTTCCCGGGACAGCGCGAATACCTGGCATATGCAGGGGACATGGGGAGCGGCCTCAGGTTATGGAATGCCTTGCCGATGTTGCGCAACTTCTACCGGATTCCGGGCCAAGCCGCATGTCCGGCGCTTGTTGGGTGTGGTTCATCGAGGCTTCTGAAAATTTCTTGTGTTCGGTGGATGCGTCCGAATCAAATCTTTCCAGCTCTCCACCGGCGATGTTCGAATACATCCTAACGAGATGCCTCGGTCCAACAACCGGTAGCCGCAAAGCTATGTCAGACATGTGGTCACTCCTGGGAGGCGCCGTACTGTGCCTAGTTTCCACGACATGGGCTACGCCTCTCTGGATAAGGATATGAACCTCAGCAACCAAAAGCGCTGAAATAGTCAAGAGTTGAAAGCTGTGGTGTGAAAGGGCTCAAGTATTCTCGGTTGTTACTCGGAGATGCCGCAGGAGGCTGCAATCTGGTGGCGTGAAACAATCTGCGGCCCCGTTTACGTAAATGGTGGTGGTCCACTGGAATAGATTCGCACATGCAGGTAACCGTGTGGCTAGAACGGTACCGGCGGCGACCTGTGGGGCTTGTGCAACGTGAGTTGGAGTGATTTTCTTCTTGCCTTCCTTGGCAAACGACCGCAGCGTGGCTCGGTTGAATGAACCTGCAACATTGAAATCAAAGGCATTGTGTAGCTAAGCGTCAAGATTCGCAGAACACCATGGGATTCCGGCCAACCTTGCTTAGTCGCTACACCCCCCAAAAACTGGACAGGACATGGTCCGGAGCTGCTACAAGAGGTAGAACATACATTAGTGCTTTTAAAGCACGTTCTGCAACCTATGAAAACAAATCCGATGTAGTATCGCATGGATTGTACATGTTTAGCAATGTAACCACATGCACCGTATGCAAAATAATTCATTTGCTCGTGGCAAGCCTGGCATCAAAGGGGAAATCTGACTGAATCTTCCCATAGTACTTTTTTGTTCTCGAACTCGCGGCGATTACCTCTTTCATTTGAAAGTCTACACAGGAAATTAAAATCAGCCTCATACTTCGGACTTCCTCTTGAAAATTGACAGTTTGAGACTCGAAAAAGGATAATATCGACTGAAATGCTCCAGCGGTGGATCTTTTGTAAAGAACCGCCGTAGCGGCAGAAAGCACATGTGACCGGCCAATTGCAAACGAGATATTACTTAGGCAAAGGAAGTGCTACGCTTTCTGCTCCCTGAGCAGGATGCCCCACTAGTACAATGACTTAACAATGATAGGTGCGAGAAAACGCGCATCCCCCTCAACCGTCTCCCAGGCAGCAAAGACAGTGGAGGAGTTCTCATACCAGTCTACCATCTTCATACCACACGCAGCCCACGGATCTACTTCTGCTT
This sequence comes from Lichenothelia convexa, assembly GCA_021030975.1. NCBI lineage: Eukaryota > Fungi > Ascomycota > Dothideomycetes > Lichenotheliales > Lichenotheliaceae > Lichenothelia > Lichenothelia convexa. Next base: position 23,169 of record JAGFMK010000313.1, read on the forward strand.
TTGGTGTTCCCCGGACTCAACCATGTTTGCCTTGCTAGGGGTGGAACTCCAGGTGGTCCTGCTGCAATTACAGTGGATCCAAGAACCACATCAAGGGACTCGCTCTCTCATTGTTCAGCGTTCGTTCCGGTTGTTGCTTACATAACGCCGCACTGTCTTCCGAACGACCGAGTCTCCACGATCGTCACCTGTTCTGAGCATCGCTTACTTGTCCCTGCCTACCACCGTTCGTCCAGAAGGGTGGACAACGTATCTCCCACATCCTCGAATACAATCGACATTGACTTGGTATGCCACTAGCGTAACCGGGGACGCCAGATTGAGCCGGAGCCGCTGGCACCTAAGGACATACTCATTTACCGAACACACCGTTAACCATGCGTTGAATGCAAACGCAGGACTAACATCAACGGAAGCCGAAATGTAATCTGATTCCATGCCCGAGACCACCTTCTTATGTTGTAGTCTACTGTCTCCTGTCCGATAATATGTCCTGCAACAATCCCATTGTTCACTCTCACGATCCTTGCTCCTGACCACGTCGTTCATTTCCCAATCTCATGACCGCTTCCACAATACCACCTCCGTTAAAGCAGACTTCAGACCCGGAGCTGCGGTATGCGGAGTTGGAGCTCGAGCCCGCGCTTGTAAGACATGTCCTGCTCAAAACAAGAACGGATCGAAGTGAGACATACACTGCTGTGACACATGATTCCACTCGGAGCCCCTCGGACCAAGATCTAGTTCTGAGCGAACCCAAACTGCTGTACGCGGCCATGTCATCAACAGGTTCAAAAACCGGAAGCTGCACTGGAGCCACATCGGCTGCGACGGGCGGCCCACGACCTGGAGAATAGCTTCCTTACTCAGTGCTTCTTACGACACTGAACTACGGACCATAAGATCGACTAACAGCACAGGCATTCCAGATCGCTGGAGCGGAGTACTTGTTGATCAATCCACGGCTGAGTACATCTACGATCGACTTCAATTACAGCGGAACACCCCTTCGAAATTGCGTTCAGTTCAGGCTCGCTACGTGCGCGCCGTCCGTCTGTTCTAGCAAAGCCAATGCGCTCACCGCGAAACAAAGCAATCTCCTGACCTGCAAGTCGCCCTGGCGATATACAACCACGTTCACATTCAGGCAACATAGAACAAAATCACGCTTCCACTCATAGATCCTTGAGAGCCAATTTCCGAACCCCTACACACCCGCCAGAGGGCCCAAACCCTGCAAGCAGTTCCATAGCAACTCACACAGAAGCACGTTCCAAAAGTTCAATCTGCAAGATTATTTCACAAGCTCCGCGCCTCTACCCAATTCACCTTTCTTCTCTGCCACCCCGGCCGCGAGTGCTTCAACCCAACTCAGACAAACTCATCACAGGAAACACAGGCGACGTGCCAACAGCTACGAACACCTTTGTATGCTGATTTCCTACTCAGTCTCCTCATGATCTCAGAAGTGCCAACCGCACCATTTCCATGCCCACCGCCCCATTTCCGTTCCTAGACCACTTTACGCGAATGCGCAGAGCGAGTACACACATCCATCTAGTCGTGTACCGGGGAAACGCGGTCACACTCGGTCTGTCCGCGCGGAGAGCCTTGGCATTTCGTATGGAATCGTCCTCCGGTTCACAGTTCTACGCTGCCCGCCTGATATGCTGTCTCTCTCTCTCTCTCTTCCACTGCCGACACCTCACCTCTCAGCCATGTCAGCGACCTCCCTCTCCAACTGATTCTGTCATGGATCAACGAGAAGGCACATTGTCCTGCACAAAAGGCGGTTACGAAGGACTCCGCCGCACAAGACATTCGAGATCAAAGTCATTTGATTGTAATTATCTGGCCAACCCATAGTAGGTCTGAGCTTTATGGATCAAAATCCGGGAATCACTGTCTGGCCGGGTTGGAAGCGGTCTGTATTGCAAAGCGAAGTGATTATCTAGTTTCTTGACAACGCAGAATTAAGGTCCTCTCCATGTCTCTCCATGATGATTATCATGTGCGTAACTGATAAGCGTGCTTTTCGCCAACTTCGCCGGTTCTGAGTAACATTGATCTGGGCTTCCTCTGAAGCGATATTTATCTACCATTTCACATGCGAGTGATAGTACGAATTTGGGCTATCAGAACGCTATGTGTCATGGGCTTGAGTAAGAGTCAGGGATGCGCTTACCTATTTACACTCTAAATGGTGGACGAAATATGATTATAGACTTAGATGAGAAGTCGTAGCAGTTCAATATTTCAATGAGAGCATGACAGAAGATATATGGTTATTATTAGATGGTAGCACTTCAATACTTCACGAGATATAGACAAGAGATGTACTTGAAAGTAGTATGAAATGCCACTGAAGACATCTATGTCTTTGCCGAAGCTATGTATCGGCAGCTCTTCAAGCTAACTACAAGTACAAAGGGTAGTGCAACGTGCAACTACCGACTGCGACTCAGCGCAGTATCTAAGGTATCTGCAAAAGAACTCGCTAGAAAACGTCACACATTAGATGAACACCGACTCAAGTGGAACTCCCAAACTCCATGGGTATGCACTTAGTCAACCTCCTCCATGGCACTCTCGCCCGTAGCCTCAGCCGCCGGTGCAGTGTCTTCCTCCATCTTTTGCTCCTCCGAGGTCTCTGTATTCTCATCCACGTTCAGACCCAGCGACACTAGCTTGTGGATGCGCTCTGCGAAGCTAGCTGGTTCGTCGATCGTGAAGCCGGAAACGAGGAGGGAGGTCTCGAAGAGAAGCATGGTGATGGACTTGACGGTGCGGTCGTTCTCGCCATCGGTCTCGACCTTCTTCTTGAGCTCCAGGATGATGGGTGACTTGGGTGAGATCTCGAAAGTCTTCTTGGAGGACATGTACGAGCTCATAGAGGTGTCACGGAGGGCTTGAGCCTTCATGATGCGCTCCATGTTCGCTGACCATCCAAACTGACCGGTACGGATAGCGCAAGGGGAAGCGATAAGCTTGTGGCTGACGACAACTTTCTCAACCTTGTCACCAAGTATGTTCTTCAATGCCTTTGTCAATGGCTCGAACTCTTTGACTTCAGCCTCCCGCTGCTTCTTCTCCTCATCGGTCTCTTCAAGCTCGAAGTCCTTTGTGATGTCGACGAGCTTCTTGCCATCGAATTCCTTGAGCTGAGTGAAGGCATACTCGTCGATGGGATCGCAGAGGAAGAGCACCTCAAAGTTCTTGTCCTTCAACGCGTCCAGGAACGGGGACTTTGCGACAGCTTTCTCCGATTCGCCAGTGATGTAGTAGATGTTCTTCTGGTGCTCCGCCATACGTGTCACATAGTCGGTGAGTGAGGTGGCCTCGTCACCCGACTTGGTTGACTTGTATCGGAGTAGCTTGGCGAGGGAGGCGCGGTTCTGGTTATCCTCGTGGATACCGAGCTTGATGTTCTTCGAGAAGGCGGCATAGAACTTGTCGAACTGCTCTCGGTCTTCGGAGATCTCGTTGAATAATTCAATGCTCTTCTTGACAAGGTTCTTCCTGATAACCTTCATGATCTTGTTCTGTTGCAGTGTCTCACGCGACAGGTTGAGCGGAAGATCTTCGGAGTCGACGACGCCTTTGATGAAGCTCAACCACTCGGGAATAAGATCGGTAGCGTCATCGGTGATGAAGACACGACGAACGTAGAGCTTGATGTTGTTCTTGGTCTTCTTGGTCTCGAAAAGGTCGAAAGGTGCACGCTTGGGGACGAAGAGGATAGCTCGGAACTCAAGTTGACCCTCGACGGAGAAGTGCTTGACTGCCAAGTGGTCCTCCCAATCGTTGGTGAGCGCCTTGTAGAAGGAAGCGTATTCTTCTTGGTTGATATCTTGAGGATTCCTCGTCCAAATGGGCTTGGTCTTGTTGAGCTCCTCTTCCTCCTCTTTGACTTCTTTCACCTTTTTCGTTTTCTTCTTCTTCTCCTCTTCCTCGTCGTCCACCTCCTCAACCTTAGGCTTCTTCTCATCACCCTCATCTACCTCTTCAGCGTCTTCATCGGGAACTTCCTTTTCAGTCTCCTTGCGGACGTGGAGGTAGATAGGGTACGAGATGAACTCGGAGTGCTTCTTGACAACCTCCTTGATCTTGCTCTCGTTCAGATAATCGGTCTGCTCATCCTTGAGGTGCAAGATTATCTTGGTGCCCCGGCCGAGCGACTCGCCCTCAGTGTCCTGCTTGATCACGAAGGTACCGCCAGCACTTGACTCCCAGACATACTGCTCGTCATCATTGTGCTTTGTGATAACCGTGACCTTATCCGCAACGAGATATGCCGAATAGAAACCGACACCGAATTGACCGATCATGGAAATATCCGCACCGGCTGTGAGAGCTTCCATGAACTGCTTGGTACCGGACCGAGCAATGGTGCCCAGATTGTTCACGAGGTCAGCCTTGGTCATACCAATGCCGGTATCTCGGAGGGTCAGTGTTTTGTTCTCCTTGTCCGGAATGATGTCTATCCTCAGGTCCTTGCCAGAGTCGAGTTTGCTGGGATCGGAGAGGGCTTCATAGCGGATTTTGTCGAGCGCGTCTGAGGCATTGGAAATCAGTTCCCGTAGGAAGATCTCCTTGTTTGAGTAGACGGTATTGATAATGAGGGAGAGGAGCTGGGAAATCTCGGCCTGAAATTCGAATGTTTCTGTCGACATGTTGGCGGAGAGAGTGTGAGAATGTGTGAGGATTGTAGAAGGAGAAGTGTCAAATTCGTGAGGTGAGATAGTAAGCGTTTGTAGAGGACGTGAAGAGATGTGAGAGGGAACTCGTTAGTGGTAAAGTTAATTCTTGATCGTGGTTATTGGATGTGGTGAATATGTTTATATCTGTCAGAAGGGCTGAGGTTTTCCGTCGAAATGGAAGGTTCGGGAAATCGAAACGCGCAGAGAGCAAAGGTCGCGGCAACCGACGGACTGGCGATCCCCCTAGCATCTTCGGCAACGGCTTTTGCAAACCAGCTTGCTTCAAGCCTGTCACCCAAAAATAACATGGAGAAGCACCATGAACCTTGGAATTTGTCCAGAAAATTCTCCATAAGTATTTCATTACGCCCTTCGGCCTTTTCAGAGTAGTAGTGATATGTCTATGGTTATCCTCATGGGCAGTGTTTCACGCCATGGGTGTACTGGCGACCTCCCATGCCATGGACTTCTCGAAGGCTCTACACAGCCCCTCCGACCAACACGAGGCTGAACACGTAGAAGCCCCCGGAAGGTTTAACTACTGGAAACTCGGTGATCCTCCAGGCGCAGATATGTTTGATATCCTAGCACAGAACACGCAGGACGGCGCGCCAACAGAAACCGCATCCCGTAACCGGAGTTGGCAGAGATGGAATTTCGATATGGGATTCGGAAGGAAAGAGCACCATGCTAAGTGACCATCAGCTCACTGGAATAAACTGTGCGCAGCAATTGAGGACATCTTAGAACAATCACCGAACTAGCCTTCCGCCCCTTGTGATCAGTTTCTCCAAGCCTTCCTAGATCGCCCTTATTCCACACCTTGACTGTGAACCTGAACCTACAGTATCTACTGGCCCTGCTCCCCAGCGTCGGGCTCAATTCGCACTTACATGCCTGCTCCGAACCGGATCAGATACCGGCACCCAACCTACTAGATGCTGCGTCTGCGACAATTGTGGAGTTTTCCTTCATGAAGGCGCAAAGCTCAACGGCACTAAAAAGGAAAGAGCTACATAGAGTACCGGCCAGAAATCGCGCTCGTGTATGACTTTCTGACGGATGTGCGTACGCTCCGGTCGTTTCGCCGCAAAAGGCATGTGTACTGGCGCTTCACAGTATGGCATCACAGGATATCGTCAGACGCTATACCAACATATTGCAAGGCTCTGCGGCACGCGAAGGTGGTTACGACTTACCGTGTTAGTCATGTCTCAAGTTTAAGCTCGGCAGGTCGTTACGCCCAAGTACTGGTAGACGCTACTGACTTGGCCAAAACCGTTCATATAGTTTTGACGTTATACAATACATATACACCAGTAGAGAGATGTCCCTTTGAAAATATTATGAAAAGGTCGTACTGAGTCCTTCGTGCCGCAGACGTTAGCATTGGTGAAATCCCCTGGTCCACACTCCCCACGACTGCAATACGCCATTCTTCCCGCAGCAGGGTCCGTCTCCTTGAAGAAGCAGTGGCGAACTTCTACCAGGTCGCTTAGGTACTTCCAAGGCCCGTAATCAGTGTGGGTTATTCTCAGTTCTAGGGCTGACTTTAACTGCTTGCAGACTACGATTGACTACTTTGCTACTGTGACGTTTTAGCCACTGAGATATGGCCTCTTCTATACCCCAGAGCCTTCATAGACCGGAACCTTCATAGCCTAGAACCTTCACATCCCAGGACCTGCATACCCTCAGAAGACGGAAGAAGCAAGCTTCTTTGAGACTTCGCCTATCATCAAGTCCCGAGTGCTATATTTCTCACAGATTTTCAATCCTTGTAATCTTCTATGTCACAACTATCACACATGGCTGCTTCGATTCAGGGGTCTTTCTCAACGGCGTGAAATGTGCGATTCCTGAGATCATGCCAAAAGCATGCGGATCGACGAGAGGGGAACAAGGACAGGATGATCTTCAAACATGCAGTATCTGAAACGAAGGAGCAAGGGTCGGTGCGGAACTTCAAGGCTAGGCAGTCAAGTAGTCCCCCACTGGGGACCTCCTGGTCTCTAAGTCAAGCTAAACAAGTCACCAGAGGTTTGCGAATGCGCACACAATCTCGAAGGCATGTAATAGCAGAAGAAAGTTATTACAGTGGATGGGCGGCCGCCGGGAAGGATTTGCCCCAAATCAAGCCGTGACTTTTTGCTGCACAGACCCTTGGAGGTAGCGCTAACCTCCAGGATCGAGCCACGTGCCGACGGGACCAAATATAGAAAAGTACCTAATGACGGTGAATGCCGTACCTGACTTCCAAGTTACGGATACTTCCAACCTAGCCTTTGCTGCTATCATACGACGGTACCTAGGCACCTACCTAGATACCTAGGTACTTCTTCCAAAGCTCTACAGAGTCAAAACTTACCTAGGAAGGTACGTAGCGTACCTTCCTAGTGCCACATGGCCCAGCCCCCGGCTCCACGTGGGGTGGCGTTGCGCTAGCGCATCTGGCACACACTCCGCTCGCTGCCTCCTTCCTTCAAACACTGCTTTTCCAAATCATGCCCGCCGCGGATCACTCCGTAACTACTAATCAATAACTCTTCCCCATGTCAGATCGCCTGTCCCAGTAATAAAGGGTGTGGAAGGCGGATCAGCATCAACTGCCCCCAATTCCCCTCTCGTTACTTGTCGTCCTTTCATCCTCTCCATCGCACTGAGTCCGACAACGTACCCAATCCAACATCGTGCCGCTATTCTATCTCGGTTCTGCTGCTGTCGCTTACTCCACCGCACGCCTGTAAGCAACCATTATTACTAGCTTTCTGGCGTAGATTGCTCCAGATGCAGCCTCCCGGGCCTACCACGTGGGCGCTAATATCTTACCAGGAATTTGCTTCTTACGTTGCCTTGTCGCTGAAAGCTGCATTACCAGTCGCTGTAGTGTCCTCACAGAATTACACCGTGGCCGTTTGTGCGACAGCATCCAGTTCATACCCACGTGCACGGCCTACTTATAACTATTTCCAACCCACAATGGGTCGTCGCTCGCTGGAATCTGCCAGGCCAATCCTTAACTCCGTACGTTCACCATCCCCACCTTGAACCAGATCAATGCGACCTGTGATCTAAGTAACATACACTACTTCGAATAATTTACTGACACATCCCGTAGAGCTCTCTAGCCACTCCTCGGTCGTCCCAGCGCTTTTCAGGATCGAGTGACGCTTCCTCGACCGCCGCCGCAATCACCGCAGGTGATCCAAAAGTCGCAGATATCAAAAGCTACACGGCCAGGGTCGAGCGGCTGGAGGACAAACGCCTTTCGCAGCAACGATACGTTATCAGCCCTCAGCAGAACGATAACATGGCGAAGTTGGCATTGGGCGCAAAGTTGGACAGAGCATTGGATAGGAGATTGACGGGACAGGATGCCGTATTTAGGCCAAAGGTTCTGAGTGAGAAGAAGCTAGCGGAAGGTAAGGCATGAAAACAAAGTGGCTGCTTAGTTGTTGGATAGGGGTGGCTGGGTTGCCGAATGGCAAGGGAGCAACAACACCGTGCGCTGTGCGTGGATTGGGTAGTGGGCACAGAATATACGGTCTTGAATTGGGACGCAGTTCTGTTTGGTTGTGTTGGCTCTTTCATGTTCGATTACGTTTTGTGCGATGATGCGAGTTCTTGCACAGCAGTCTGAGTAGTAATGCAATAAAGCTTCGCTCTGGGGTCGACTTGGAGTAAGACATTACGCAAGCAACCATTGCGGCGATACAATATGCTTCAACATGCCTGGACTCTGCCTTTTCGCTTCTGATGAGAGTTCACAAAATCCGGAGCGCTTCATATATGACTTGGAGTACACAGGATCTGGCCTCCGCTGTACAACATGGAGCTCGGGCTCGGATGTTCTGCTGGTTCCGCAGGGCTACTCCATGCCATGCACCCCAAATTTGTTCTCTGCACCAAACCACGCACCACCACACATACATTACGCCTTCCAACTGCAACAACCTCATAAAGCCACTACCGCGCACTCTGAATCTTCAGATAATCCTAATCTACACACCGTCCACCATCACTTAGGGGAACATCCCATCCACGTCACATCCGTAGAGCACTTCTTCAGACGTTCTGTACGAATTAGGGTTTGCATCCATTCGATATCTTCAGGCACGCGTTACTTATCAGAAGCATCGATTCTGTACCTGCTAACTCACCATGTAGAACTTATTACTACCGTAAACCGCATCGCTTACACCCTCACCTAGACGCCGCCCGAAGCCTCATCCTATCACTATTCTCGTATTATCTAATCGTTTGTCCATCCTTCCTCTGTATACATACCTTCTCAAACGGTTCGAAACCACAACAACATGGCTACGGAACAAGCCACGATGCCTGTTAACGGCAATTACATACCGCATCAAGCTCAGGGTTATGGAAGTACGGAACAAAATCACGCTGCTTATACGGTCAACAAATCTACTCCTTCCAACGCCGATTCCAAACCTGCAAGCTCCACAACCAACGCACCATCGAGTACATCCGGAGGCAACTCAGACATACCAAAAAGCGAAGTTGGCTGGTATTTCGTGGAGCAATATTACACCACTTTGAGCCGAAGTCCAGAAAAGTTACATGTAAGCATTAGATATTGGCGACTCTGGGGAGCTAAGATGAGTGTCGAAAGCTGACGGACGTTTCAAGCTCTTCTATAATAAACGGTCACAGTTCGTTTCCGGAGAGGAAGCCGCTAAACTCCCGGTCTGCATCGGCAGAGACGTAAGTGCACGCGAATCTTGCAGTGATGTGCTTCGCTTACGATATCACAGGCAATCCATAACAAGTTAAAGGAACTGGACTTTCAAGACGCCAAAATCCGCGTCACCAACGTCGACTCACAAGCCTCGGACAAGAACATCGTCATTCAAGTCATCGGAGAAATCTCTGTCAAATCCGAACCTCACCGGAAATTTGTTCAAACCTTCGTCCTCGCCGAACAGACAAACGGATATTTCGTGCTCAACGACATATTCAGGTTTATTGCGGATGAGGAAGAGGAGATGGAGCCAACAGCCGAAGACGTCCAGCAAGAAGAGTTTGCCGAGCCGAATGAAGCTCAAGAACCAGTACCTGCTGCGGAGGATAATGTCGAGGATAAACTACCTGCTACTTTGACTAGCTCAGAAGATCCAGCAGCACAAGAACATGACGCTCAACAATTAGATCGCGAGCTGGAAGAAAAGGTCTTACAGGAAGAGCATAAACAGGAGGAGGTCTCCGAACCCGAGGTCACAACAAATGGCGCAACGGAGGATCAGGTCGCGGATGCCATAGTTGCAGAGGAGGCGCCTGTTGCTGCTGTTAGTAGCCCTGAGGAAGAGGCTCCCGCACCAGCAGTTGAACCTGTCTCGACCGAGGAGGTCATTGAACCTGAGAAGCCAAAGGATCCAGAACCTAGCCCGGTTGCTTCTCCACCTAAGCAGGCTCCCCCACAAACGGCTCCGCCAGTAGCTATACCTCCGGCTCGGAAAACATGGGCTAACCTTGTCGCCGGAAGCCAAATCAACCGCGTCACAACACTAACTGCAGTACCTGCTGTTACTCCTCCTTCGTCTGCTCCAACCCAGCCGAAAGCGGCCGCTGCTCAGACTCAGACTCCACCAGCCGCCCCACCTGCTGCCGCCACGCCGACGGCGCCAACTGAAGCTCGTGAGCCATCCCCGACGCCATCTGCCACGCAGCAGCCTGGAGGGTCCGAATGGCAGAGTGTGGGCCACGAGCACGGCAGAAGACAGAACAGACCTCAAGGCATGGGAGGGCCTCCTCAGAATGATGGCTCCCGCGCTTACATCAAGAACGTGAGCGAGTCGTTGACCACTGAGCAGTTGCAGAGCGCGATGCAAAAGTATGGCGAGGTCACATATTGCGATATCAACAGGCAGAAGGTATATCAAACGCTGTGGAGTCGCGAATATGTGTAACGTTTATTGACCGAGCATACAGAACTGCGGCTTTGTCGACTTTGGTAGCCCGGCAGCTTTCCAAGCTGCGATGGCTGCCAACCCACATCAAGTCGGTAACGACACCCTTTACGTCGAGGAGCGACGTCTTGGACCGGCACCGGGTCGGTTCAACGGCCCATTCGTCCCACGCGGTGGCGCCAACCGAGGTCGCGGTGACGGAAGGCCTCCAGGCGGTCGTGGCGGTTTCCAAAAAGACGGCGGTCGTGGCGGCTTCATCCCACGCGGCCGAGGAGGAAACGCTGCTGCAAGAGGTCGTGGTGCTGCTCAAGCAGCTTAAGGATCGGCTAATGCTCAAGTCTGACTATATCTATTTGCCCAAGCCAACATGCATACCTGCCCGCTTTATCGACCGGCCCGCTTAGCATTCGACGATACCACGACGTAGATTACAGCCCTGTACAATACTTTGACTTTCACAAAAGGTGTATCTGTTTGAGCCGGGGATTGTGTTCTAAATCTGGGAGGGTCTGTGGCTGTACTTTGATTTCTGATTTGCACTACCTTTTCCCTGGCATAGCGGTGTCATTTGTACTTATCATTCCCCCGATACACTATCGTTCTACAGGCGTTTTGTAACTAACGGCCTTGGGTACTGAGATCTTTTCGTTCACTCCATGTAGCTTGTGGCTGGCTCCAGAGGTCAGCTGGCTTTCGGGCGCTATGTAATGAATCTGTACCGTTGCCCTTAAAGGATAGCCTGTCTAATTCCACGTTGTCTAATATTCCCATCACGACTATTGCTTTGCCGAAAGTGTACATTGCCTATAAGGGACCAACAGCAGGGCGATATCAGGTGTTCCCAGCTTATGCACTAATCACCCGCATGACCAGGGCAGGCACGATAACGTACGTCAAACCACTTGCCTGGGGCTATCCTCCTGATGGTATCTATACGCACCAAGCATCTATAGAAGTACCCTTCTACGCTGCTGTAGGCAGGAGTTTTATGCCAAGTGACCGTTGGACTTCAGGCAAATTGGAAGGTTGTCATCGAGATCATCCCACAGTCTCATCAGTGTTGGGCTGCCCCGCACCTGGGGTACAAGTACCTACGTAGGCACCGTGCTTACGATACTCCAACAACCACCACGTGTCCCCCAGTTGTTCGAACCTCAGTGTAACTCCCTCCTCTCGGTCTGCGCAACACAGTGCGTACTGAGACTATGAGGCCCACCATTGGCACCGACACGCCCGAACCTCGATCCCGCAAAGCCAGCATCGCTGACCGCAGACCCTCGCTGCCCACTCCCGGCCATGGAGTCCCTACCACATTCTTTCTCCGGAAAGAGAGCGAGATGGAGCAATCAAAGAGCAGACCGGAAAGCAGACAGCAAGATAGCAGTTACGGAGTTCAGAGCCTAGAGGACGCCATCGGTGCTGCCTTTGGTGACGGCAGCGGCGACGAGGTCGAACGAGAAAAGACCATGCGCCTGAGCAGGAAGCGGAAAGCTGGAAAGACACCAACTGCATCTGTTGCGACAATAAACACCCAACAGACCTCGCCGACGAGCACGCAGACCTCTTCTCCTTCACGGACGCACATCCGCCGCTTGTCGCAGGCTAGCGCCTCACAACCACTTACGCCGCTGTATCTGCAGTCTCCGGCGCCGAACTCTGCTATTCCGAGTACGCCGAGGTCGGCATCGATGAAGTCGCTACGATTGTCAGATGAGGAGGAGTTGGCTATGGATGATGCTGCGAGTCAGGCTATAGCGTCTAGTGAAGAGGAGGAGGACGTTCAGGCGACGGAGAAGGCTATGGATTTGCAGCTGGTGATGCCGAGTATCAATATGCCTAGTCGACGGCCATTTACGGAGAAGGGGAAGAGGATAGGGAGGTTGAAGATCTTGGTCACTGGGGAAGCTGGTAAGCTGAACCTCTTCACCACGCCTACTGATGTAGACACTAATGGATCTGCCAGGCATCGGGAAAACGTCTCTCATCAACGCCATCGTCCGAACTTGTGAAGACATTGTCCATGTCGACCCTAGCCCTTCCGACTCAGCAACCACGTCCATCCTCTCCCATAGCTCAACCAAAGGAAAGGAAAGCGGCAAGGAGTCCGTACATACGGACAGAGTAACAGAAATCAATGCTAGTACACGAGCATATCCGTCATGGTGGTCTGATCTGGAAGATAGCAGACACTTAAGAAGGCGGAGGAGCCTAGGCGAGACGGTCTTGGAGCGAAACATACGCTTTGTCGATACTCCCGGTTTCACTCCTTCTCCGCAGTATCAGGATACGCACGCCGTGAACTACGTCGAGTCGCAGCTGCATCACAATGCTTGTCTGGCCAACATTCCCGATTCTGACTTGCTGGGCATATTGAGTGGGCAGGGAGGCACGCAGGTGGACGTGGTCTTCTATGTCTTCGCACCGGGTATGTCACTGCATCAACTTTGGATAGCCTGTAGCACTAACGCGCATCAGGTTCGGAAGCTCCTGTTGAAACAAGCATCTTCAGCCGCCTGTGCACTCTAACCAACGTCATCCCGGTGATCGGCAAATCCGACCTGCTGTCTCCCTCACAAATCATCGAGCTGAAATCTCGCATCCTCTACGCCCTCAAGGGAACAGAAAGCCGACCATTCCTCTTTGGGAAGACCATCGAAGAGGCCCTCGAGGCGCCAGACGTCTCTCCTCCCTATGCCGTTTCTTCGGCACTCTCGAGCGACGCAGAAAACATGGACGCGAGTCTCCTCATGAGCCCAGACTATGTCCAACCACTCGTACCTTCAGAGCTTGACCGACTAATCGCGCAGGTCTTTGAGCCAGAGAACATCGCCTGGTTCAGACACGCGGCGGTAAAGAAATTCCTAGCTTGGCGGGCCACGGAGCGTCTGAAGACTTATTCGCTCCCTTCCTCGTCCGCGTCAATGCCACCACTACGGACATCCACCTCCCTAATCTCGTCCTCAGCAACATCCTCGATCATCTCCTCACCCACCGGAATCCTAGTGCCTCGACCTCACAAGAGAGAAAACGGACTGGTCACATACTCACTCGCCGGACTCCCTGGCTCCTCATTCCAGCCCGACGAAGCAAACCTAGCAGCGCAACTGCACCTCGCAAAATGGGCGTCCGACCTGCAGCGCAGTCTCCGCAACGAGCGGGAGCGGTATCAGGACCTCGCGAAGGCGGAGAGGGCGGTGTGGCTGCTTGAGAAGGTGGGGGAGTGCGTTGAGGTTGGGGGGATTGTGGCGGCACTTCCTTCTTCTTCTTCTTCCGCTGAGAAGGGCAAGGAGAGGGAAGATACGGCGGCGGTGACGGTGGGCTCGCGGCACGGCAGGTTCAGGCGACGAATGCTTGGAAGAGGAGTAGGTGTGGGGGCTGCAAAAGTAGACAGGAGCGATCCGCTGGGCATACTGCGGTGGGA
>JAGFMK010000314.1:0-36877 GCA_021030975.1 Lichenothelia convexa
CCCACCGAGGGCGCCCCTACCGCCTCCGCCTCCTCAACTCCCCCCTCATCCTCTCCAACCTCTCATTCTCCGCCAAATACCCCGCCCACCCATCATTTTCAGGCGCATTATTCCCCACGCCTCGTGCTAAACCACCACGGCGCTCTAGCCTTGGTCCACCCATACCAGCCTGCTGCATCATCTGCAAGTTCGCCGCCTCAACTTGCAAGCGCTGATTTAACTGCAGATTCTGCTGCGTCAGCGCTTGCAGATGCCGCTCGTGGTGGTGAGCCCGCGCTCCGAGTCCGTCTTGCAAGTCCTCTAGATGATGGTGCTGGTGGTGATGGTGACGGTTCGGCGCCGGTATTGGCTGCGGTTGTAGGTGTGGATAAGGGCGTTGTGCAGTGGCCGGAGGTTGAGCTTGCGGATGCGGATGCGGATGCGGATGCACAATCTGCGGCGGCCACGCACCGGGCATCGCAGCAGCAAACATTCCCAGATGCTCCTGGCCAAACTGCGGGAAAATATGGTCGTGTCGCACCCCATTAGCATCGACGACGGGCGGGAGATGTAGGCCAGCAGCATCGACAAAAGGTTGGAGATGCACGGGTGCAAGATGCTGATGCCCGCCGTGCACGAGCTGTGGCGCCGCGTGCGCAACCGGAGCAGCCTGCTGTGGCTGTGGAGCAGCATGTTGGTGATTATGGTTCAGCACGACGTTGACTTGCGCTGGGAGTTGGATGTTGAGTCCCGGTGGCAGGTTTAGGCCGAAATGTTGCCGCACGTCGAGGAGACGGAGGCCTCGCTGCGCGCGGATAGCAGCGTTGACTGCTCTTTCTCCAGCGTGCTCGATGAGCTGCATTGGGAGTTGTGGGAAGGCGGGACCTCCGTAGTGGACGTTTCCATGTTGCCCTTCTGCCAGACGCTGTTTCTCTGCGCGTTGAACTTCATCGGAGACTTTGATTTTGAGGTCGTCGACGGAGATGTTGGGATGTTCTTCCTGAAGCTTAGCAACTGCGGCTGCTTCCGCCTCTTTGACATCCTGGTCATGGCGCCGTTCGGTGTCATCGTAGAGTGGGCATCCACCGGGCCTTCCTCCGTGCTGAACACTGTCAAAGTGCTGGTAGTCGTTAACCGTCTTGGAGCAGACGTAGCATTGCCTGGATCCGCATTTCGAGCACGACATCTTGTTACAGCCGAACTCTTTGATGAATGGTGCTTTGCATTTGTTGCACGTTCGCACGAGCGCTTGAGTCATAGCTTCCTCCACGGCATGGCGAACAGTGAGTTTGTTTTCTTTGGCAAACTCCTCGCATGACTGGGGTATGTGAGTTTCCCGTTTACAGAGGCGACACGACACCTTGGCGCATTCAGAATTGTGACACCGAAACTCGCGATCTTCGTCCACAGGAGCACAGATGGCTTTGAAGTCGCAAAACGGGCAATCCTCAAGATCTTCAAGGCCAGCTAGTCTTATGTCTTCCTGCTGCTGCATGCGCTCCAGCGTCTCCAAAGTTTTCTCTCCTAGGAAGATAAGTAGCTGCGATCTATCGAAACCAGCACTGCAGCCGCTAACATCCATGCACTTGGGTCGACACCTTGACTGCCCTATGTCTACCTCGACATTTCGTCTTGCGCAGTCCATACAAAATAAATGTGGCGGATCGGCGTTGCAGTATGTCATGCGGTTGAATGGGAATTCACTGAAACAGCAACCGCAGTCAAGCATGTTACCGCTGTCTCGTGCTTGCTGTTCGTTTCTCGCTTCTGCTAGTGCTTTTTCCGCCGCAGCTTTGCGTGTTGCTACATATGGTCAGTGTACTCGAAGAATATTGAGACGGAGGGTAGGGTAGACAAGCTGTGCAAATAGGCTAATAGATCGATCCAAAATTGACGTTTTTGAACTATACTGGTGATATTGGGGGAATGCGTGAAAGGTGAGTTGACCAGCGTTTGCTATTCACAAGCAGACTCAAGATCGTTTTCACGAAACTCGAAACACTGCGCTTGTACGCTCTGACGAAATTAGCGCTTACCTTCGTCTTTGGCACGTGTTCGTCGTGCCAGTTCCAGTTCTCGAGCTAAATCATAGTCCTGCCGTCCAAGCGCTAAGAATACTCGAATGCGTTCAGTCAATTTTTGATCCGTGAGCTTCCTTTTTCTCGCGGTTTTGAGCTTCGCGTAGGGCAGCTCGAATGCATCGGTTGTCCTTTCGGCCTTTTCCAACTCGAGATAGGCAGTATAGAGACGACCGACTCGCCTCAGCAGATTCGCAATGTACGCATAGGGGACATGTGGAAATTCGTCTCCCAGAATGTCACGGCTGTGTATGAGGCACTCGTTAGCATATACGATCAGTAGTCGCGAGGTTTGATTTTGTGTGAGGGAACATCTGTGAGCATTCTGCTTGGCTGGGTTGAAATAGGCTGCTTTGACCTTATTCGACAAAAGGTCTCTTGCATGCGTCAAGTCATCAACGCAAATGAATCTTCCCGCAGTTTCTGGTGTTTCAGAATGGAAAGTTTGCCTTGTATGAGGCACAAGCACAAGCACTGCAAGCGAAATGGGTCGTGCGAGGCCCGATCGTGACAAAAAGTAGAGAGTGGTGACTTACGCAATCTCGAAATGCCCATACGCCATATTAGCATCGTTCTGGAATTTTGCTATCTCCTCATCCTCGCTGGCACTGGGCGCTCTCTTCCGCTTAAGCTCTGGCTTCTCTTTTTCCTTTGGGTAAGCTCCTCCGTCTAGAATTTTCCGCACAAGCGTCTCACAGAAGTCGAACGTTAGCTCGCCCGCGATGACAGAGTCTCTGTAGAGTTGTAGGACATGATCGTGGCTGATGTCCGGGAAGATCTCCAGTACTTGTGCAAGACAGCCTTGTGCTGACAGTGATCGAAGGTGTTCCTCGTTCACAGATGCCTCGTTCACGGGCTGTGGCGGCTCGTTGAACACTGGGTCGTCATTGGCGCTGACGAAGGAGCAGGTGCTCGCTTCGTCCAAATCGATCGGACTGTCAAGGTCGCTGTCGGTTGGTAGCGAATTATGGCGACGGACGAACCGTTCCGGTAAAGGCTCATCATCACTGCTGCTTGATATTTCAATGATTTCGTGTTGAGCCATGGATAGCCTTTCTTGAGCGACAGAGATCTAGAGTCATGAAACACTCGGTGCGGAAGGTCCAAGAAGTAACAACACTGTAAGCGGAGGCGGAACGGGATATTATTTCCACGTGGTCAGCGCAACGATTTGACGGTGAAAGTGGTAATAGTAATTCTCTTGCAGGCGACAAGTGTGATGGTTTAGTAAGAAGCGGCACGTGTTCCAGTTGAGGTTGAAGCCGGACCAGACTACTTGCTCCCGCTTCAATGGAGCAATGGCTAGGAAAGAGAGTATGTTGGCAAGTTGCCCAAGCTTTTATAGTCTTAAAAGCGCGAGTTCACTACTTTTAAGGCAGGGAGGTGAAAGACAGCTGGGAAGGCGCATGGGCCTTGCGGCAGCTGTGGAGGCCACTGTCTCACACAGTGTGGTGGTGAGAGAACAGCAGCCCGAACAGAATGTTTGAGCTATTCTGCCTGACGAATGCATGATCAAACACAGCCTAGGCGGAAGTCGCCGCTAGAAAGGAATTGCAGTATGCGTGATTTCGAGCTTGTCACCTAAGGTAGGTCGAGAGTTACACGAACGCGTTGGCGGTTGCCCCTCGAACGGATCGAACCTTGTTGCTTGCGTTTGCATGCGCACAATAGGGCGCTTTCTCTCTTCACATAGCCTTTTCTCGCATTCAATACTCACGCCTGCGGATGTTGTTCGCCGCAAAGGGTGCGTGCTAAACAATCAAGTTATCACAATTGCATGTGGTTCACGACTTGGCGCAACCTCGTACTCGACAACAGCTGACTGTCTCGGTTAGCACCGGGACGTAACCATGGATGCCAAGCATCACTGTAAGTCCGATGCGTATATTGAGGCTTCATCCCCCTTCAGTAGATCTAGATGGAGACGACGATGACACTCGGCACTGTTACGCTGTTGTGAGCACTGTAGACATTATTTTGTAAACGTACAACAGCCAGACTGTACACTGTCTTGCAAGACACCCGCCGTTGACACCTGCTACTCCGTCGAGACCGTACAAACCCACGTCCGGAGGCTTATAACAATATGGAAAATCCAGAGTTACCCGATAGCAAATCGCTTACCCTCGCCCTCGATCATCCTACGGAAGAGGAGAAAGTAGCCCAGTGGAAAGAGAACGGAACATCATGGAGAGGGGCTTTGTCAATGGATGCCTATCTTCGGCGTGAAGAATTTCTGTCTCAGCAGGGTCTAAGCAAGAATGGTGGCCTTACCTGGTGGGTTCTCGTAGACACGGCGGCCAAGAACAGAGTGGTACTGTCAGGTTGTGAGACTTTGAGAAAGAAGGCGTTGGTAGCAAGAGATGGAAAAGTTGAGGACGTTATAAGCCACGGAATTGGAAGTGTCTACTGTCCGTCACGGTTTCGGCGGCGTGGTTACGGAGCACGCATGATGGTGGAGTTGGGAAAACGACTGCGGACATGGCAAACCGATGGACATCAATGTTTATATACTGTGCTTTACTCTGACATTGGGAAGGTATAATGGAGGTCACCAACATGTGCGAGTTATTGCTTAATAATTATTAGGACTTTTACAACGTTCATGGCTGGCGACCTTTCCCGTCCTCACATATCTCCTTACCCGCGAAGCACTCTTCCCACAATTCAGGTAAGCGGACGACGCCATACTTGTCTACGGAATACTGACCTGCAAGCAGGTCATGAAGTCAATGGGTTCCGGTCACTGCCAACGGCTCGCCCTCTTTATGTTGAAGGTCTTCCAGAGCTTTGCGACGCCGATGCCAAACTGCTTTGCCAAACTATCAAGGATCGTTCCAAGAGCGGTAAGACAGTTGTCGCACTTTTGCCAGATCTTGAGACCTTTGAATGGCATCATGGTCGCGATGACTTTGTCAGCAGAGAACTGCTGGGCAGAGCGCCCCCAATCAAAGGCGCCATCGTAGATATGCACCGCGGCCGACGAGCCTGGTGTGTCTGGAGCAGGCGATATGTGAACCATGATCCACAGCAGAGCAAAGGCAACAGTCTGATCATCCTACGGCTGGTGGTAGAAGACCCACAGTACATCAATAACGAAGTCATTGTTAACGGTAATTCGAGCCACGAAGAGGGTTCAGTGGATCAGATTCAAGCCATTGCATCGTTGTTTGCTGCGGCTCAGCAAGAAGCGTCAGAATGGAACATGGAAAATGTGGAGCTATGGAACCCTTCGCCAACTACAATCAAAGCTGCACAGCTTTTTCATCCAAGCGTGAAGGTGATTGATAGGGAGTCGGAAAGTATAGCGAGTCTTATGTGGTATGGGCCGCCAGATGTGGAGGGTAAGATTGAATGGATTGGCAACGAGAAGTACGGTTGGTGTTAGCTTTCTTACTGAGTCCGCACCAGGTCGGTAGGTTATTTTGGCTATACACTTAGGATACCTAAGGGGGATAGCTGGCTTACCAGAAGATATCAGTAGGAAAGGGTAGAACGATATCCTGGGGTGGTATTTTGGCGATGGGGCGGAAAGGAGTAACTGCTTGCCATCTAGTTACGCTATATAGATCGTTATTCTTGAGAGCCGCAGCTTCATGTAACATGCAACAGTAGCCACCTCAAGCGAAGTATACATATTAGAAATTTGCATGTGGCACTGATATTGATGGGAGTGGTAGTTTTCATGTGCATGTTTTGCCCCACTATTGATGTGGATGAACCCCTCCAAGCCGGCTGACCGTGCCCACCACCTTCAAAACGGCCATACATGATACCATACCGCCTTTCCTACCTATCTCTTTCTTCATTACTATGATATTCACTAAAGACGGCCTTGCATGGATCAAGAGCTGCCCCAAATAGTCTATTCTGCAGATAAAAGGGGGTTCCCGTTCTGCATTTGGATGTTCATCGTGGCTGAGCAGGTACTTTGTGCTCCCAAAACAATCTGGGGCCGAGGACACCAACACTGACATCACGGCAACACTTACTAAATTCCCATTTTAGTAATCCGTGTGCACAACACCCTGTCCCTATATCATCAAACTCGATATTCTCGCCGGTTGCCTCTGAGGCCTTGTCTATATCATCAACGACTTCGCCGCCGTGGGAAACACACCTTCCTTTCCTCCGCAGTTTGCCGCATCCGTACACACCCATATGCCCCCACGCCGACTGGAATCCCACGGTTGACCTTGGCCTCTTCTTACTTACGCCGACCTTGTTTACCGACCTCTAGGAGCCTGACTTCACCATGAACGAAGATGAGCTCATCGAGAGCGTCCAGAAGAAGATTGACAGGGAAAAGGCCCTCATTGCAGGGGCAACCCAAATGCGCGCAGCCGCGACAAATGCCGCCGTTCAATCTCAGCTCGAGAATCAGATGCGAGATGGGCGAAGAAACATACAGTATTTCGAGTCCAGATTGCGCGAGTTACAATCACGGAGACTAGGCCAAGGAATGCAGAATATGTCCATCGGGTCGAACAACGGCGGTCCCCCTCCGCCAGCACACGGTGGGCCTGGTCTTCAGCAACGGGGGCAGAGGAACGGGCCTATACCGCCAGGTCAAGGCGCGCGAAGTGGCTATGGGTCGACCGGCGCAGACTACGGGGATCCAGGCTCTGGCGGATATAGCGGTCAGTTGAGCGGTGGAAACGGGATGATGCCTCCCAGAGCGCCTTTTGGGCCACAAACACCCGCGGATCGAACGCCAAGAGCGCGGCCGAATTACTGCAAGCTAGGTATCTCTTCGATAACCTGACTCAGCGCAAGGGATCTTATGTGCTGACTGGGTCCTTCAAACAGATCTCATAAAATACGACACTCCATACCTTGGCCCCCGCATACAGCTCATGTTATCCCAGCTCGAGTTCAAGTTGAGCGTGGAGAAACAATACAAAGAAGGCATAGAAAAGATGATACACCTTTATCAGCGTGAGGGCGACAGAAAGAGTAGGTTAGAAGCCGAGGGGCGGCGCATTGAGAGCACACAAAAGATACAGCTCTTGAAGCAGTCACTGAAGCGTTACGAGGATCTGCACATAGACATGGACAGCACTACGGATGCGCCGGATGGTAAGAAACTTGGCCCTCCTACAAGCCTGGGTACTCACTTACACCGTCTAGATGACAGTCTCAACACGCCGAACCTGCGAAAACCTTTAAGCGGCCACCTCCAGATGCGGATACATGCGATCAAGGATGTTGATCATGCCGCCACCGGCAGATTTTCCCGCATGCCGGATACCTTCGTTGTATTAAAGGTCGAGGACAACGTTGTAGCGAAAACCAAGGCTGCAAGGACCGACAGGTGGACAGACGAATTGCACGACATTGATATCAAGGACGCGCATGAGATAGAGCTCACGGTATACGACAAAGCTGGCGGCGACCACCCATTGCCCATTGGGTTGTTATGGATAAGGATAGCGGACATTGTAGAGGAGATGAGGCGCAAAAAGATAGAGACGGAATTCAACAATTCTGGTTGGGTGTCGGCAGATCAGATGGTTCAACAGTCAGGCAATAAACCTGAAATACCTCAATTCAATCCTCCGCCGGGCGCCCAAGGAGCAGGAGCTAGTCAGAGCGGTGCAGGTCAAGTCCAAAACAGTTCGGGACCCGTACAGCAAGTTGGCCAAATCAATATTGAGTCATGGTTTTCATTGGAACCGGTGGGGCGGATTTATCTGACAATGAGCTTTAGTAAGCTGACGCTGCTTTGTGCGGACATATCCGAGCTAACGTGATGCAGCAAAACGTATAGAAGGCGGCAAGCGAAACGTTGATGGAGGGTTAAATCGAAAAGGCGCCGTACGACAAAAGAGGGAAAACGTTCACGAGTTGTACGGGCATAAGTTTATCGAACAGAGCTTCTACAGCATCATGAAATGTGCTTTGTGCGAAAAATTCCTTAAATACGGTTCGGGCATGCAATGCGCAGATTGCAAGATGACTACGCATACCGATTGCTTTAGTAAAGTCGTTACGAAATGCATAAGTAAATCCAACGCCGAGTCGGATCCAGACGAGGAGAAGATAAACCATCGCATACCGCATCGATTCGAGCCTTTTTCAAATATTGGTGGCAATTGGTGCTGTCATTGCGGCAGTATGCTGAGATGGGGAAAGAAGGAATCCAGGAAGTGCACAGGTATGTACTAGCCAGTGAACCGGCCGCAGGTCAAGCTAATACTGTGTTAGAATGTGGCGCTACTTGTCATGCGGGGTGTGTGCACTTGGTGCCAGACTTTTGCGGCATGTCCATGCAGGTTGCAAACGTAATCCTGGCGGAAATAAGAAATTCGAAAAAGCGGCAGACGTCGTCGATCATCGCACACAACATGAGCTCGCGGACACTAAGACCGAATTCTGCCCGACCAACACCCCCTTCCTCACAACTTTCGTTCGCACCGCCTCCTGGTCAGGATGGGGTTCCTGCGCCAGAAGGGAGGTATTCGTACAACAAGGAGCCAGTAGCTGACCAACCTCCCCGACTTCCACCATATCCTCCAATTTCTGAGACGTCACTTGGGGCCGCACGGGCCGTCCTTACCACCACTGGGGCACCTCCACAATCACCACCTCGAGAACGACCTACAGCACCTCCTCGAACACAGTCATCCCAGTCTGCCGCAGCGGCTGCGGCTGCAGCTTTGTCCGGTAAACGAGTTACTTCCGGCAAGACACCTGGGCCTTATCAGCGAGCGTCTTCCGACTACCCAGGACCGAGGCCCTCCGGGACATCGCCAATCGATAGTCGTTCAGATCTTGGATCTGGCTTTTCTCAGCCCCGAGTACCACAATCTCAGCTTCCCCAGCAGCCGACCTATGATCCAGCTGCGTATGCAGCAGTAAGCGGTTATCCACCACAATTTAACGTATCGCAACCGCCAGCTCCGCCTTCCAGTCAACCTATCAAGGCTGCCTTTACGGTACAACCGTCCGCTCAACAACCGCCATCACAGCCACCATCGACTCAACCAACGGCTCAGCAGCCATTAGTAGCGCGGAAAGAGACCCCGCCAGCGAATGCTGCAGGCACCGGCCGAAGAATAGGCTTAGACCACTTTAACTTTTTAGCAGTGCTTGGAAAAGGCAATTTTGGAAAAGTCATGCTTGCAGAAACCAAAACTACAAAACAGCTGTATGCCATCAAGGTGCTGAAGAAAGAGTTCATCATCGAGAATGACGAAGTAGAAAGCACAAGATCGGAGAAGCGGGTCTTTCTGATCGCTAATAAGGAGCGGCATCCTTTCCTGTTGAATCTGCACGCTTGCTTTCAGACCGAGACGAGGGTGTACTTTGTCATGGAGTATATCAGCGGAGGCGATCTGATGCTGCATATTCAGAGGGGGCAGTTTGGGACAAAGCGAGCACAGTACGTTGTTCATGCCACAACTGTTCGCCTTGAGAATGAGTAAGCTGACACGAGACCTAGGTTCTATGCGGCAGAAGTTTGCTTGGCGCTCAAGTACTTCCACGAGAACGGCGTCATCTATCGTGATCTCAAGCTCGATAATATACTGTTGACGCTAGACGGACACATCAAGATTGCCGACTATGGACTCTGCAAAGAGGACATGTGGTACGGCTCAACGACCAGTACGTTCTGCGGAACGCCGGAGTTTATGGCTCCAGAGGTTAGTGTTCCTACATAACAGGATAGCAACAACGATTGCTGACATGACATCCCCAGATCCTCCTCGACCGCAAATACGGCCGCGCAGTGGACTGGTGGGCCTTCGGCGTGCTAATCTACCAAATGCTCCTGCAACAGTCCCCCTTCCGCGGCGAAGACGAAGACGAAATCTACGACGCCATCCTCGCCGACGAGCCCCTCTACCCCATCCACATGCCTCGCGACTCCGTCTCCATCCTCCAAAAACTGCTAACCCGCGAACCGGAACATAGACTAGGTTCCGGCCCTACTGATGCTCAAGAGATTATGAGCCATCCGTTCTTTAGGGGCGTGAATTGGGATGATGTTTATCATAAGAGGATCCCGGCGCCGTTTTTGCCGACGGTCAAGGGGCCCGCTGATGTTAGTAATTTTGATAGCGAGTTTACTAGTGTTACGCCTGTGCTTACGCCGGTGCAATCTGGTGAGTTTTCTTTTCTCTGGGCTTTAATACTTGCTTTTCGTGTTTCTTTGGAATACATGCTGATGTGTGGAATGCAGTGCTTACGCAGGCCATGCAAGAAGAGTTCCGTGGCTTCTCTTACTCGGCGGACTTTATATGATCTGGGGGTGAGGATGGGCTTGCTTATCTCTCGATCGGGGTGTTATGGGCGGGCTATGCGATGCGATAAGGCACACGGTCGCCTGGATGGGGCTTTCTTCTTGGATTAGCGCGCATTTGTAGGGGCAAAAGGGACGCTCGGCTACGGTACAAATGTATGAGCGATGAACTGATGGGATGGGTCTGGGGCCAGGGGCCTGGGATATGCTTGACAGACCGTAGTGCTAGGCGTCCGTCTCGCCCTCGCAAGGATGAGGTCTTGGGAGGGACTAGCGAGTGCAATTGAGTAGCGAATGCGATTGGATGGTATTTGCGATTCATGCCAGAGGTTTGCATGCGTGCCTTCTGCTGGGGCCTCTCATATCGCGGACACCATTACCGCGAGCGATGATAGGTGTAGAACCGGTGATAGGTGAGCTATTGGGCGAGGCCGTCGCTTGGAATAGATCAGCACACAGCTCTCCCGCCCGACATACTCGCAATCCAAGCTCCCCTCATCGTCCCCCTTCCCAACTTGCACTCCACGCTTCAGCGACCCTCCGCCGTATATCAAACCGCTCTCAATCGGCATCCGAAGGTACGCCCACCGCCCTCAAAAGCAACTCCAGCATCTCTCCCCCTCCCGGACCCCTGAGGACGTCCCACTCCCTCTCCTCCTTAACCATTAGCGTGCCACCCAACATCGTCCCATTGAGCTCCACAAAGCCCACGTCCGCATCGTTATCCCTTATCATGGCACCTCCGGCCCGCCGTGGCCAGATGGCCATCATGGATGTTGTCAGGGCGAGATTGTATGAGATGGGGAGTTCATCCGGATCGTGCTGTCGACCCAGGAGGATTGTCGATTGTGGGTAGAGCTTCAACTGCTGCTCTACAGCGCGGAGAGCGTAGTCGTAGATGGCTTTGTAGACAGAGCGGAGAGTTTCAGCGCTGGGATTCGGTGGGATGGGCATGGCATAGTGGACGAGAGGGAGACGTTTGTTCACGAAATAACTGTCAGGCTCTTCCAAAGGCTCAGTCATCGTCTCGAGTAAAAGCTTCCAATCGCTGTCATGCGGTTCCTGTACCCGCATCTCTTCGACGGGAAGGAATTGGATATGTCGGTGCGGTTGGCTGGCCCCGCTGTGCTCGCCGGAATTGAAGAACGCGAAGAGTCTCTTTTTCTGCGACTTGCTCGCAGCGTCTTCTTGATTAGTTTCTTCTTCCCATGCTTGCAAGCACGCATGCGTCATCGCCAGATCGTCTGCCTCGAGGAAGTGCGTCTGAGGCTTGTTGGTGTATGTGGCGAGGATGAAGTGCTGATGGATGACTGGGTATTTGTTCAATACTAGGATGTGGGTGGGATGTGCGGAACTGGCTGGGAGGGTGGTGATGAGGAGATCTGCTGCAGGGTTGTCGAAGGGGTCGGGTTTCTTGGGCTTCGATTCTGTGGGATGTTTTGAAGCATTCTGATCGTTGTGTGGTCTCGGCTTCTTGGACAGGGCGGGGCAGTAGCGGAGCTGGTACTGAGGGGCACTGTCATGTTAGGGATTTGGTGAGACGCAGGATGGCACGTAAAGTTTCAGAATGTTGGGAGATCGTATGATTGGATCTTAAATCGTTCGAATCATGGAGTAATCGTCTGTATATCGATAGGGGTAAGACTAGATGCTCTTTTCCGAGTTTTAAAACTTATTTCCATGTGCATCGGTACCATACAGTACAGTAGTCTATCCGAAGGTATTCCTAGGGATCGATGTGTCGCACCGTTGTCTCTGCCACGCCGGGAAGTAGGTAGGTGATGAACCACAGAAACTCACTGGTTGGTCATTGGCATGGATGATAGCTAACTGCGTCGCAGAAAACACGAGACTATTTGCTGCCTTTGCCGCGATATAACGCGCCGTGACCAAGTCGGATAAGCTCTGCCCCTCGGGGAGGTTCAGTGCCATGGTGGAGATGCAATGGCGTGTGGATCCAATGTGTCGGAAGATACAAGAAAGTCGAATTAGATAGTCTGCTCTCGGAGCCATCCAGGAAGAACCAGCCCTTCCGGGCAATCGCCCTCCCTTTGGCTCTACATCTACGAGACGAAGCCTCCCTAGAACTGGATGACGTCTCGGAGGTTCTAAGGTACGGTAATAGAACGTCAATGGCGAAGACACTATTCAACAAGTGGCGCCTCCCACATGGGCTCGGCTGGGAGATCGAGCGGCATCCCACAAACGGCTGCTGCGGCACGGGACGTTGGAGGCCCCGCACACACGAGTTTGACAAAATCGTTGATACACCAAAAATTGTCGCCCTCTAACACAATGACAACACGCATTCAAGACACTTAGTGCAACTCAAAAACCCCTAGCTTTTTGCCTAAGAGTACATCAGTTAGTCGCGCAGAATACTCCCTTATGAATTATCGAGAGGCTCGGCTGCGAATGTGAATCCACGGGCTATTCGTCGTTTAGGCGTTGCGTTGCTGACTGATTTTGGTGTATCAACGATTTTGTCACCCGCGTGTGTGCCCCGCAACCCGCAACGAAAGAGGTTTCTTTACTACCTATATACGCTGTGAGTCGCTGACTTCTTGGGTCGATTGGTACTAGAATACTCGCCTCGAACTGCTTGCCCAGACACTGGGCACGTTGGGCGGTTAGCATCGCCTGCTGCGCCGGGACCGTTGACTCGTTGAAAGGTGACAAGTCAGGAAGCGCCGTCATGCACATTGAGGCGTAGGCGTGTTGCCGAACAACACGCGCCAATCGGCGGCGCTTAGGAAGACGGACCCATTGGAAGATTGAGTACCATACTGCAGTTTCACAACTGTGCCGTTGTTGCCCATAGTACAGCCTGAATATTGGCTTGGCTCAATCGAGAATGAATACATACGCTTCAGGCTCTGCAGTTTCTGAGATAGTGGTAGCCAGAATCCATTACTATTCATCACTTTCATTCCATATTCCCTACTATAATATAAGTTATATTATCATTCCTCTTGGTACATGGCAGAAAAGTAATCCAAATCAGGAGGAGTTCCCAACAACCAAAAATCAACCGAGAGATACACCGCAATGGCGCCTGTCCGCCGACTTTCTAATGTGACAAGAGAACTGTTGAAGAGCATTCCAGGCCCTTTCAATACTCTTATTACGCAAATCGCTGAGGGACAAAATCCCAATGTCGGTTAAGGCAGGATCCTGTTCCAAATCAGTGGTAATGCGTTTATAGGTCGGATTTTCTTACAATGAAGTTAAAGTGATCCGGTAAGACAAACGAAATACCTCTACCTCGGACTCAAGGCTCACGTTTGTCGCCAGGGGCACGGTGCCGCACCCACCAAACACCGATCGACTGGAAGTTCGCAATTCCATCACCCTCCAGTTCAATGGCGCTCCAGGCGGTGCGATTGTTGCACACCTTTTCAACGATGGAACTCTCAAAAGTTCCGCGGAAATGCACCAGGAAATCAATCGAAGGAGAGCGCAGGACCAGGGATTGACTGCCGAAGAAAACATATTCCCCGAGCTTCAGCAGACAGCGGCCCGAAGGCAAGCTGAAACAAGGATGATGACCAGAATTCAGGCTGCGAGAATCACCAGTTCTTGGAGCATTATGCAGAAGCAGTTAGAGAAGCAAAGCGCGGAGCAGGAATACAACGAATTTCTGCAGAAACAGGCGGAAGAGAGGGCCGTGGCTGCGCAGATTGCCGCCGGGACCGAAAATTAGGAGAGGAGACCAAAGACGGTAGCCTTTGAGATTCTAATATACCGACTAACAGCGGAGAACCCCAAGGTGGAGTATTCTACGCTAACTTGGAAGAAGACCGAGGAAAGCACGACAGACGTAAAGGGCTGTTGCAAATCAGCATTGATTTTCCGCAAACTGTTATTTGATATAAACCAGTCGTTAAACGGTTTCATCGAAATTGATAGACAGTGCTTTGTCGTTGAGAGCAGCAGCTACCGCGGGTGTTGCTATGCCTCTAAACAGGTGTGATGACAGCTAAGGCAGCGAGATGCGTCCCAATCGAGTGCTGGCTCGCGTAGCAATAAGATAGTTGTAAGGAAAGCTGTTCGGCTTTGGTACTGTTGGCTATAGTGTAGCATTGTTACCTATACTGCGGCCTGAATAATGGCTTTGCAATTGAGAATGGTGTAAGGTCTGGTCTGCAGGTATGTAAAAGTAGATATTGGAGCCAAACCCTCATCTCGGCGTTTTGCTCGGCCCGTTCCTACAGAGTTGACCTTGGGCATCTGCACCCTCGAACAACTTTGCATGCTTCGTATCGAGAATGCATGGCGTGGTTACATTGCCAAAGTACTCGACGATTGCACGGTCGCGTTCTGTCTGTCTACCTCAGTTGTTTCTTCGAAGGATTCACAGGATGATAAATCCTGGGAGCTGTCAACCAGTGGAAGAACAAACCCTTCCACTATACCATTTAAAAGCATACTACCCGGTTGAGATCGGTCACGTCTTTAAGAATCAGTATCGAATCATAGCAAAGCTCGGTTATGGAGCATATTCCACTGTCTGGCTTGCCCGGGACGAGAGGTTGACACACCCGGTATTTTACGAACTTGGCTGACTCTGATATAGCTCGAAGCAGTATATCTCCCTAAAGGTCTGCGTTCGTCCTGATACGGAGACGTCGCCAGTCATGAATGAAATAAAAATGCTACAGCGGTTGGATAAATTTGCCAAACAAGCTGATCACCCCGGCTTGGACTTCACCCGTCTTGCTAGGGATATCTTCCAAGTAGAAGGACCAACTGGCCGTCACTACTGTATTGTAACGAAGCCTCAAGGGAGTAGCCTGCGCACATTACAAGAAAGATTTCCTAATGCAATTTTGCCAAAGATTCTGGTAAAATCTCTAATACACCGTTTATGGTTTTCTGTCAATTGGCTACATGCAACCTGTGGCGTTGTACATACTGGTATTGTTAACAGTGCGCTTTATCTAGATCTTAACCATTAATTACATTGCAGACATTTCACCCCAAAATGTTTTGACGGAGGCTGAGGACGACATGGTTTTCAAGGATCTCGAGTACCAGGAGTCGCAAGATCCCAGTGTACCATTTATGTGCGATGGAGGGCCTGTGTATCAGTCACGAACTACCATGCTAGAGCTCTCCGGCATTCCTATTCTCACTGATTTTGGGCAAATGCGATTAGCAAAACCAATGAATAAAGATTGGTGGATGGCGGACCTATATCGAGCTCCGGAGGTCCTCTTGATGCTGCCTTGGGGCTTCCCGGTCGACGTATGGACGGTCGGCGTCATGGTAAGCAGCAAGCTGAGATACTACAAGACCGTAAATCTTATCAGGCACTGTTATCAGACACTCGAGCTACTGGAAGGGAAGAACCTTTTTGATCCTATAGATCGCGTCCATAACCAATATGTTCTTCCAATGGCATTGGCCCAGTACATCAGTTATCTCGGCCCTCCTCCGCTGGAGCTGATCAAGCAAAGCCCGCTTTTCTCGACATATTTCGATAAAGAGGGTAAGTTTCAGCATTTGCGGTGGATACATAGCATTTTACATGTCCCGATCCATTGGTCTCAACTGCTAGTCTGAACTATCAAATGAAACATACCTGACATCAATGACAATAGGCAACTGGATATCTGAGCCTCCGATTCCCAAAACCTCCTTCGAGGACTTTGTTACTTCAGTTCCTCCGGGCGACGAAAGAGAGATGTTTCTAAAGTTCATACGAAAGATATTGATTTGGGATCCAGAAGTAAGGGCGACATCATCGGAGATCATCGAGGACGAGTGGCTTATGGCACCCGTTACCGATACGATGTAGGGGCGACGTAATGATATGTAAGAGGAAGAGTTGAAAAAGTGGCCGCAAGGGAAATGAATGATAAATTAATTTCTGTTACACCGCGACTTGGAGTACAAATTAATACGCCAAACATTTCGCGCACGCACATCCGCGCGAGCATCATGGCGCACGCCATTCATGAAAGATTCAAGCTGCCACCTGGTATCATGCCTTGCAGGTTGCCTTCCCAAAGGTCAAAGCCATCCTCCTTTTTTTTGTAAATGCGGTACAAAACAAGTCTTGCGTGCAGGCCCTTTCTTATGCTTGAAGCGCGTCCCATTTATTCTTACAAGTCGCATTTCCAAAACGATATGATCCACCATGATCAAAGAT
This sequence comes from Lichenothelia convexa, assembly GCA_021030975.1. Classification (NCBI taxonomy): domain Eukaryota; kingdom Fungi; phylum Ascomycota; class Dothideomycetes; order Lichenotheliales; family Lichenotheliaceae; genus Lichenothelia; species Lichenothelia convexa. The sequence goes on from JAGFMK010000314.1 coordinate 16,457, forward strand.
CCAATCAGCCACTTCCTTCCATGGTAACTTGCTACTGTTGGCGCTTTTCTTGCTACGTCTGCTTCCACGTGGAGTGACGTTCCGAGAGTAGATCCTGACAGCTTGTCTCAACAAGGAAACCTGAGTTACATGTGTTAGCTTGTGGCACCGGGCAAAAATGCGAAACTGATCATCAAGGTTACGTACATCTCGATCTGTCCACCGAGGCTTGCGCACCCTTTCATGTTGGTCCTTGGTCAGGACCCTGTATCTGCCTCTAAGGGTAGACTCTGCTTCGATGGATCGGCCTCTTGCTCGAATCTCCTTGTACGACAATCCTTTACGCTTGCATCTGATCAAGAAGTCATCTTTGGCTTTACGGATGTTCACAGTGTTTATTTCGTATGGAACGTCGTGTCGAGCCGCTCGGCGTTGAAGGAGAGCTTCTTGGTGTTGCAATTAGGTGGAAGCTGCCATAGGTGGACGGCACTCTAAACGCTGCGGATGAATACAGGACATCTGGGGTTCGTGGACCATTGTCGAGTGCAATTCTGGTAGTGCATTCTGTAGTGGCCGGACGGTGCAGTAGTGTCCGGGATGCTCCAAGTGTGCTTGTTGCAGGCCCCATTGATTTTGTGGTGAGTCATAGACTCCCGGTGCTGGGTGCCCCCCATCACCGAGGCGTCCAGCAATGCGCTCGTAAAATACTTGCTCTCGACGAAGAACCCCGCTCTGGGTGTAGTACAATCCTGGATTACCGCTAAGGGCCTCCGCGCCGGGTCTTGGAAGCTTGTCATAGCCGCTTGGAAGATCGCTGGCAAAAAACAACGGCGTGTTGACCATTTCTGCTTGACCAGCAAGCAGTGGCAGATGAAGCGGCAAATTCAACTTCTGCTCGTAAATACGAAGCTCGGCGCTAACGGGTAATCCATGTGGCATGTAGTTCGGAAACCAGTTCTGGTTGTGTGCGACAGGTCGTGAGCAATAGCTGCGCCGAGATCGAGACTGCTGCCGTTGCCAAAGACACTTCCTTGATCCTCAGGCTGGGTGTCAAAGGAGTATGCTGTCGAAGGTGTGTACGGACTAAACGATGCTGCAGGACTACTGTTGGAAGATACAGTAGTAGGATCAGCGTGAGAGAAGGCATATCCCTCAGGCTGAGTGCTTGTTTCAAGGTTGTCGGTGTCAAAGGACCAGGGTGCCCTTTGATCCATAACATTCGGTCCACCATAACACCAAGCCGCAGGGTTGGATTCAGGTGCGTCAGGATCGATAAATCGGAACCCGGCATCCGCCGAATTGAGGGCGTAGTCCATTGCCAGAAGTCGCAAAGTACCTTCAACCGTGCCGCGGCGTCTTGTTTATTCTGACGAGTAGGACGACTTCGAGCAAGGAAGTAAGTTATCACGGTGTGGTGGTCGATGATATGCGTGGCTTTGAGGTGGGAAACGGCGGCGGTGAGGTTGTGTGTTCCTCTGCTTCACCGCTACGCGTCGGAGCGATGCTGAACAGTCCGCTAGATTCCACAGTTGGACTTCGTAATAATCGTTGCGATGAATCGGTCAGATTGATCCTTCGTACGACGCGACTGTGTAATGCAGGGAGGAATAACAACTATATTCTTATGTTATTATACAGCACCGGGGGCTGCACGACTACAACACAAGTTGGACGTCGATCTTACCAGAAGACCACGCCACCAAAATCAAGATACCTCCAAATACCAGTATGGGAAAAATGCTACCACGGACGAGACGACTTAGCATGAACGAATAATGTGTTAAAGACAGCCACCCATTATGACATTGCAAAGCAATGGGAAGCGTAGGTTGTGCACTGTGAGTCTCCTCACTTCCCCGGCTTAGGAGTAAGACCTGGGGATGGCATTTATGAGCGCACAGACGAGTGCTTCCACTTATGCTCTAGGGCTAGATCAATCCCCACGGGATCAACTAATAAAATGTACCAAATCCCACCGTTTTGGTTTACGGCCTCAGGTATTCCGCCGGAATCGGGGCTCTTTTCATGGCTCTGTTTGTGCCAGGCGTCCTCTTTCCCATCTCAAATTGAGTCCGTTAGGAAACAAGCGGGCATCCGACTGCCCAAGCTCAGTAGTAGAGTGTAGACGCACCAATTAGTCCCACCAAGCGACAGGACTCACCATGACGGCCTCAAACATCAAGGACAGTTCAAAAAATTAAGCTATCTACGTGCCTGACCATCTTTCTCACGTGGGTAGATACCGGCAGAGAAGCACCACCTTTCAGCACAGTACAATCTATCTGGCCGCCGGGCGACAGTGTGAGCAATGTAAAAGAGCAACTGTTGGGGTACTTCACAGCTACTGGAGGCGCTACCGGCTCCCTGCAGAACCCGCAACCTAGCAGTGGTGCGGCAAAGCACTTCAGTCGTGGTTAGCCGCAATCGCCTTCCTTCTTCGATCAGTCCCGCAGCAGCTCCCGCGTGTAAGGTTTTGCGAACGGCATCCTCCGAAATCCACCGGTTGGCCTTGCTTGATGCTCCTTCCAGCCATGTCCGCTGCCGCGTACCGGCCGAAATCCTTCAGGAAGTCGTTGCCACTCTCAATTTAAACCGGTTGGGGGGAGTATGTCGCTGTGCTATTACACTCCGCTGAAGACGCTCCCTAGAATCTGAGCCTTTGGTTGACAATATCACCGTTGAGTCGATTATAGAACTGCTACAGTATAACAGGGATGGCTTCTGACTCTGCTCTCATGATCAGGCCAACCGGCAACTTGCTTCCACCCGGCTTTTCCTGCCTCACATCCAACTCAGTCACGCTCGTCCAAAAAAGATTCGCATACGCTAGAGCGCCTTCCCAGGTATGCTGACCGTTTTCAGATCCCTGGCCCTAAACCGAGCGACACAATCACGCAAGGCAAAAGCCGCCGACTGGTTAGGACATTGACGTAAAACCCGGTTAGGGCCAACGAACGCATGTGCGGTGCCTTGATTTGGACTGGCATCTTCCGTCATCCGCCCTTGCGGACCATTTGCAGATGACAACCCCACCAACCAGATCACCTGGTCAACCCAATCCATTGTATCAGAGACGGAACAAGTCAGCAGCGGCGGACGGGACCTCCCATCCCCATCAACCCCCTGAAACTCCTTTATACTTCTCGTGATTTCCTCCGTCATTGTGAATCCTGCGGAAGAGCCACTGAAGACACAATCAGACGAGCAGTGTCCGCAGAATTTAGATGGCAGGATGTAAATTCGGATGGGTTACCATTATGCAAGTTATTCATGCACTTTGCATCCAGAGATTGGATTATGTAACTTCAAGCTGTACCAATAAGATCAGCTATCCCGAAGAGGTTTGTCGAACGTCCCAGGCGAGGAGCGTGGTATCTATTTATATCATTCAAGTACGTTTTCATGTGTTTTCGCACCATCGCCGCTAGATACAGGAATTCGTCGGGCACAAATCCCTGCTCGAGCAAGTACAGAGCCGCTCTCGTGTTCGAGGATGGCATGCTGCCAAGCCACTTCTCTGTGCTTTCCCAGTCATCGGAGAAGACGGAACCCTTGGAATAGATCGAGCGATGGAGGAGACCAGCATCGCGGACTTTGTCCAGTAGACTTCGACTTCTCATGGCCAAGAATCCCCCGGATGAGAGATTAGTTGACTACGACATGTTCGCAGAAAACTGCCACTATCTTGTCCCGATACTGCCACTTGATCCCTTATAGCTCCAAGGGAAGCCATCTGCAGACTTGGTCTTGGTAAGATCTAGGTGAACCTTGCATTCGGGTAGAGCAGTCTGCTCTCGGCAACCTACGTCAGAGAACATCTTCAGAGAACGGCTTCAACTGGGCAAAGATCTGCGTGGGAACTTTTGTAAGATAGAGATCGTCGATGAGCAGTGCGAGTCAGAGGTTCTACGTCAAATCTGTGCGCTGGCATGCTATATGACCGGTCAAATGAGAGAGCCCAAAATGCAAAGATTTCCGAGCACATAAGAAAACTCCTCTGTCTGCGTGCGCATCCGACATGTTATTGCTTTCCAGGAGCATCCGTGCGCTTCCACACCCAATTGCGCAGCGCTTGAGTTGGAAGATGATTAAATGCACGCTGTATAGCTCAGGTGGTAAGTACATCGCTTCGTAGCGAGCTTGATCCATCGGTACACCTTCCTACAATTCATGGGTCAGGAACGCGACCTGAGAACGTGCATGTTCATACTTAATCCTAATCTGCAATCAACTCCACAATTGGTTGTTATTTTGTAAGGCCTGAGCTAGGCAGTCTAGCGACAACACCTATGATCATCATCGATCATAGGGGCGATCTTATTCTAGAGCTTGGCGAAACATGCCTCCTCGTCTCGTCCAAGGTCCTCACTTTAGTTCTCCGGTATTCGAGGCGACGTTCAAGCCCCACTTCGACGAAAGTCTTTAGTCTCATCCAAAACTGGAAGGGCCGTCTACCTTACGTACCGGAAGACGACGTCGAAGCATTCATTAGTTTTGGCAAAATCATCATCACCGATCACAAGAGATCCCTAAAAGACCTCATACGTCGTGCCTGGGAAATCTTGCCTTCCTCTGTGACAAATATAAGTGTGTAGGCGTCATCGCCAACAATGGCATTTCATAGCTTCAGAAACTTGTTAAAGATGCTCGTCCCGAAGATCTTCAAAGACTTCTATTGTTTGCCTACGTTCTCGATCTTCCGGAACCATTTTCAGCCATATCATAGGAGATTCTGCAGCTCCAGGCTGGCCCATTTATCGACCTACCTGGATTAACTGACCACCCTCTCGTTCACCATGACCTTCACAGTAAGTGTGCAAATGTACACTGCTTAGGCCTCCACAGCTAATTCTCCCAGCGGAATTCAACATGAGGAAAATCGAAGTCACTCGGATCCTTCATAAGGCTATAATGAAACCGGTTTCTCGAATGGCTAAGTTTCATTGCGATCTGTCCTACCACGCAACAGGAACATACCTCTATAACCTCAAAGGCTCTGGAATACTACCCTACGAAGAGTCGTTTGAAGAGCACAGCTTCTTGACCGTAATTGATAAGGCTTTGGCGTTCGACAGATTATTATACGAAAACTGCAGGAGTGTTTATTGTGGATGCCACGAGTTGTACGGGACGAATTTAATGGAAGAATTACGACAGGAAATAGAAAATTTTCGAAACCTAAAGATAGGTGTTTGTCTAGATTGCGTAAAGACCAGACGGACATCACAGACGGATATCAAAGACGGAAGAGAGATACCGCGTATCCCATGTCTAGCATACCTGACCCTTAGTCACTTATGGATTTCTTGCGGCGGATCGTGCAAATAAATTTCTCTACGGCACGCGTCGGCGGAGTGTGGCAACACGCAAGTATAGCAATTAAATCACCACGATTGCCGATCGCTTCAAGGCGGCCTAGCCCCAGGATACGTATCCTAGTACAATCCCTTTATGGTGGTATTTGCTGCGATGAAAAGCAGCTGAGTTACTAACTGATTTTTGGACAACTTCTTCCGCATGCACTGCCCTGCTTGCCATCCGAATGCTCTTAGCCTTTAAATCCCAGTCAAAACCATCCTCTGACCCAAGAACCCAAGCGTTTATAATGGGTTGATAGAGTAATTAACTCGCGTATACGGCGCAATAGTGCATGGAACGGCAATTTAGCCTCGTCACCCATACATCCAGATGATTTCGCGAAGGTGGGAAGGCCTGAGCTTACAGGATTGGGCACCGAAGCCTTTTTTTCTTCTGAACGCAGAGTGATCCCCAGGCTGGCATTTTGTCCGGCTGTTCGCGTCGCTACATGTTGATGTACACTCAACGATGCAACTATCGTTCCCATTTTTGCATCATGGTATCATCTCGACATGTATTGTCCGCACGTAGCTGAAATCCACATCGCCGCGAGCGCTTTACCTCTTCCTTTTGCTCGATAAGCCTGACTCATTAAGCACGCCACGGCGTTGGAAAGCTAGTCGTCATGGCAGTCGCTAAGTCAGGAGGCTTCAATTATCAGAGTTTGAAAAGCCTCCCTACAGGAAGGTTCACCATCTGCACTTACAGTAGTCGTGTGGCGGTGTCCCCAGTTCCCTTCGCGCGCGCGGAGCGGAAGCTACGATAAATTTAGCCGGCAAACCGCCGGGTTTAGGCAGCACCCGAAAGCTGCAGCTGCAGCAACCGCCTCTCATATCACACTAGTATGGCTGGGTTGAGCCACGACACCGCCGTCAAACTCCTAAGCACAGCTCCTCCACGGTCTCCCGCCACTATGTCGAAGGTACAAGTGTCACCGTCGCGGTCGCCTGCACAGTCAGAAGAAGCCGACAAGCCTGTCACTGAACGTGGGCTCGAGGAATCCCAAGCTATCCAAAATCAGGGTATCAAGAAGGAACTCAGACAGCAGCAGATCTTTATTAATCAGCGGTTTCAAGGTGTGCATGAGAAGCTTGAACAGCATGACCGGAACTTTGAAGAAATTAAGGGCAAATTTGGGCAGGTCGACAGGAGATTTGAGCAGGTCGACTGGAGGTTTAAAGGGCTAGAAGGCAGGTTTATAAACCTGGCTGCACGCGAGCCATAGGATGAAATCATGCCGGTGGAATACAAAGACTATATAGATGAAAGGATGCCAAGCGGCCACCCGGATAGGCTTGTAAAACTATAGCGTCTCCAAAAGTCACGACACCGTAAGCTACCTGTTCGACTTACACTTTATTAGACGCTGACGTAGCTGGCTATAGAGAATATATTAATATCCTTACTCGAGTTCTATAACGTTAGCGGCTGGCAGAACTAGGGGTTTAAGGATCGCTTAATCCTAGACAGTGACTCTGAATGGGATGACGCAGAGAAAGAGAAAACAATATTGGTAATAGCGGTCGCCACCTATCCGTGGATAGCACTGAGAGCACTCACGTAGCGGTTGGGAGTGGATTATAAACGTATAAAAAAGAGGATGTTGAAATAGGAATAAGACTAGGACTTGACGAGAGGAGAGGTCGCAAGGGCAAAGCGAACGCGAGTGCTGGTGGGAAGAGGCCCGGGCCTCTAAACCACCGAGCCTCGAGATAGAGATGCGGAGGTACGGGGTAAGCTCCGTAAAGTCGAGCCACGCGCAGATAAGGCTACGGAGAGGTCAATCCGTCTCCCGCTTTGCGACCTCATCGGCCGATCTCATTCGAGTAAGTCCAAAGCAGCCTCGGAACCTAGCGCTTGGATTGAATGGAAGGTCCGCAGCTCAAGCGACGAGGCTTCAAGGCGGCCTCGGATTCCTGATAAGGGGAATGCTAGCAAGGATAAATCTAAGTCGGAGGAGTCCACAGCCCCGTACGAGCAGGATGAGCTTGAGCAAGTCGCTGAAGATGCGCGAAGAGAGACTCCAGATTAGACATAGCGCTTAATTCCAACTCTCCCTTGCCTACCGTACCCTGTCCTTACAGACCTTCAGAAGTTTCGGTCTTTAAGGATCAACAAGTGCAATAAGAAGGAAGATGGAAGAAGGAGGATGAAAGAAGGCGGGGAGACCAGAAATGTGATAAGCAAAATTGTGGGCGCACCGGCAATGAAGATGCAGCTAGGCCTGTGACAGAGCGCAGCGTTATCATGTGGATTGATGGTGAGTAGACTGATTGGCGGCCTCATTTTGACATATTGAGCATTTAGAAGGTGTTTACTTGCTGCGAAGGAGAGACCAGACTTGAACGTATGCCCGTTACAGGAATTTTATCCAAGCGCTAAATAATGATATAGAATTTGAGATGGAGATGGAATAAATGTAGGCTAAATGGTTAGTCCTAGACCTCATAAAATGACGAATGGCCAGCACTCAGCAAGGACATTCTCAACCTTTAGCCCTGTAGCTCCAGGCTCATGGCGCGCCTTTTCACGGGAAAACTAACGACCAAACCGTGAATGGAGTTACAGTCAATCTGCGGTCCGTTGTACGCGCAATAGAGCGGCGGCAGCATTCTTCCATCGCTAGGAATAGCTCGGGGAAAACCCAGAAGGATCTTTGAAAGGCGTAAATTCCCCGTGTTGCAACGAACACGAAGGGGAAGGAAAGTGCAGGTGATGAAGGGGTCTTATAAATGGGAATCAGCGCGCTTTGACGGTTTTGGCGAAAGTGTTGTGCTTGGTGCTTTGACACATGACCTTTTCTTGCGCTACTATTCCTGGAGAAGTTTCAATTAGCGCCAACCCTCCAACCTTCGTTGGCAGATGATATCCGTAGACATCAAGGCCTATCTGGATGATACCAAATATGGTACAACTGTCTAGTCGTATTTGACGCAGAGGTTTTCGGCTTCTATGGTGCGTCGGTTCCATGGGCGACTTCGTGCGGCTTTGGCGCTGTATATCTTGGTATTTACTACCAGCTCCTTCTGCAAACAGTTTAAGAGAGTGGCGCAGAAGCCGTCAACGCCTCCACGGAAGTGAAGGAAAAAATTGGAATATGGACTAGTACTGAGGATCCAATTACTCATTGCATCTCTCACCAATCGTCCTCAATTAGTACATTAACTCAAACCGTCGTTAACACAAACGAGGCCATGGCCAGGCGCCTCAAGGAGATTATCAAGCATTTTGAGTAGGCACAGACATCGGTGTTCAGCCTAATGGTAAGTGTGAGTTTATTCCATTTCATACATTATCGCTATGTAGCTTAGTGGCGTGGTGGGACTCTTTACCAAGTTCATGCGCGAACCAAGGATACGCAGCTATTCTCTGGGATTTCAATCTTGACATCAACCCGCATTGGCTTTTTAAGATTTCAAGTACGACAAGCGATGCCTCAAGTTCGAGGAGGCCTTTATAAGATTTGCGATCGTCAATAGGCGTAGCACACATCTCACGGGCCCGAGCACGGCTTCCACCGTAGTATTGGCCTGATGATATCACGACTCATACACGCATGTATGTGATTCGCGTAACCCTCTACAACTATATATCGATCTTATATATACCTATGCACAGTTTCAAATATACATGTGGTCGGAATAGATTTCGTGACGAGAAATGGTTCGAACAGAGACCGTCGCAGCTTGTCGTAACTCCGTTGCTGTTTCCAACGTTATTTTCTGCTAGTGCCGTAAAGGAGTCTCATCCTGTCAACGTGTTTGTGCCACCTCCTTTCTACTCCACGGCATAAGTAGGCATGGTTGACGGCGTCTTGCATTTCTTGCAGTACGACCAATATGTCGGCTCGCTAGGTGTCTTGATCTGGGCTGTGGTGAATAGTATCTACACCAATCGGTACACTGCTGGCCGGTCAAGCTGGACGCGGGTGCTGCTCAGGCTTTCCCTCGTGACTACTTTTGCTGGTCCAGGTGCTGCGGCCGTGGCTTTGATCTGGGAAAGGGACGAGACCTTACTGAGTTGGCAGGCACAAACGGATGACGATGACAAGGACTAAGTGAAATGCAACCTCAGAAGAATTTTGAATAAACATTCTTGTCAAGTCAGAAATGTATGTTGGCCTTCCTGATGACTGTGGGCAGAGATCGACAATCACCTTTCCACACGGGACAACATATGCTTTTCGTCTCAACCACTATCCATCATAGCCGTTCTTCCTACTCCGCAAAGATCCGACCTCTCAAGGTGGTCCGCAAGCACACCTCCCTTTGCCACTCATGCACCAGCTTCTCATTCTTCTCCTGACCCGTGAAGACAATTTTGACGCACTCCAACTGCTCCATGTTCTGTAACTTGGCGATTGGGGCAAGCTCAACGGCAAACCTCTCAATGCTGGTCCTCGTACGGAATATGTCTACCTTTAGCCAGACAAGCGCTGGCATATGAGCCAACGCTTCGAAAAGCCGCCGCTTGAGTGCTGTCACTGTGCTTGTCGCCACACCAGCTCGGTCAACAGGATTCGCGGTAGCATCCATGATCCTCTCCAAGGTTGTCCAATCGATGTGGACGGTGCATCTGCGTATCTGACGCACAAGTGGCTGTACGACCGTCTCCACTTGCTGCCAAGACCCACCCGAAGATTTTACGACGCCTTCGTAGACAGCAATACGGTGGAACCTGAGCGAGACAATAACGATGGAGTGGAAGGCGGAAAGAGCCTCAGTGCAGAATTGCCGACTGATGAGAATGCTGGAGATGGGGAAAGTGTGGCGAATCCACGTGCTCCATAAGGGGACCTCTGTGGGGGGATTTGCGTCTATGATGTTCGCTTCCCCAATGGTGACGATGTTCTGATGGTTGAGAGGAAGCCAATACCTGTAGATCATATGGCGGAGCTCTAGAGGCAACCCGAAGAAGTTGAATGTGGCTGGAGGAAGAGCAGGAACTTCATTACGGTTGCGTGGCCTTGGAGGTGGGGATTGTGAAGTGGGAACCCTAGCTGGTAGAGTTCTGTCGATCCTGGGCCTTGAACTCTCCCCAGAGGTGTTTGCCTTCGTTCGAGCCTTCTTCCTCCGTGGCATGTTCGTTGGTGTGGTTTTCCAGGAAATTGATCTGGTGAACGCAGTCAGGATGATAAATCGTGCGTAAGTTTCGTCAAAGCATCCGAACACTCTTTGGGCTTGTGTAGACAACAGCACAGCTTCACCTTCTTGTAGCACGGCGGACAAAGAGTAAAACGCTTAAATGGCAAAGCCATCCCCGCCCAAGGTTTCAGCGATTGTCTTGTCTCCGGCGTGGCTGTGTCTCGTTTCGCAATGCTGTGCGTTCCGCTTGGAAAGATCGTCTTAAAGATCCAGGACGTTCTAAGTTCGAGTACATTTATTCTTTGCCATTGCAACTTTTCGCAAAGTCAGCAAACTTGTCTTACGCACGCATCGTTTTCCGAACCTCCTACGGCTGGAATCACCCCGAAGAAAACAATCCGCCTGTCCTGAGCTTCGTTTGCATCCGTTTGGACGTAGGATGAGACGGTACTCATTAGCCAATGCACATGTGGCCTCCTCTGGACTCGTTAAGTAGAGAAACTTTGTCCATCTGGAACAAGCTGGATTAGGAAAGCCATAGAACAGCTTCCACATGAGAGTAAATGGCACGCAGGGTACAGAGAATCCGGATCTGAGTAGAAATGTCTCGAATATGCCAAGTTTCCTCTCGCCTCAATCAATGTCAAACCTGCCAAGGGGCAAGGTTGCTATAAGAAGCGATACTAGCCAAGATTCAAGCCCGCACAGAAGCCCTTTCGCCGCTCAAGCCGCATTGAGGAGCAAGAAGAGGTTTCGTCCGAGTTCATTCAACATAGCTGTCCGATTCCGCGCTCACACTGGAGTCAGTGCTACGCTTACCATGCCGGCAAAGAAAAACACTTCAGTCGACGCCAGCAATGTCGAAAACGACTCCCATTGGGTAGCAACCAGGCCGTCGGACAATTCAGAGCCGTCCACATCGACGACACACCACCGCCCACCGCCAATACCTGCTTCCCCATCCCCATCCCCGCCGCCGCCGACATGCTTTCCATTCTTCGACCTTCCCCTCAAGGTCCGCAACACCATCTACGCCCACTATCTGCCCCCGGCAGGCGCGCGCATCATAACCATCGCAAGAGGCATCTTTGAACCACAAGATGAATTCTGAGTTATCAGCGCAGACCTCTGGACGATCCGTCTCCGGGGGCCGATCCCAATCGTCGACATCCTAGTCAGCCGCGCATTCTACCACGAAGCTCTGTCCGCTTATCTGCGCGGTACGAGGGTCGTCGTTAGCATGCACGGCGCCGCCGCCGTCGCGTTCAACACCCAGTCGCCGTGGTATTTCCCTTCTCGCGTGGTTGCGCGTCCTACCCACTTCGTGCGTGAGATACAGAGGTGCGTTGTGCGCGTCCATACGGTGAAGATCCGGGACTACCTGCGCGGGCGACTGGAACCGACAGCGCCTCCTGGGCTGCTCACGGCGTCTGCGAGCACGATGAGAGAGCGTTTGTTCACGGTGCTGGAGGATATGCCGGGGCTTGAGCAGCTGGAGATTGAGCTAGTTTGCGAGGATGGTGATGGCTTGACTGAGAGGGCAGCGCTTGACATTGCGCCGTTGGCAGAGTTACGGAAGGTTGAGAGCCTCCGATTGATCAGACTCGGCTTTAGCAATCTGGCTGGAAGCAAGAAGGGCGTGATCTATGAGTGGCAGTGCGGTGTAAGCTTGCTGTGACGAGCTTCGGACGTCTGTCTTTTTAGCGATAGGATCCTAGAGTGCTAGGGTCAGTTACGAAATACTGCCTGGGTAGAGACCATAGCTTCCGCGCTCTCGCGTTTGGGAAATAGGCCAAGGTCCCATATGAGCAGACCACATTGTTTGGTTTCATACACATTATGATTATTAGACCCGTAGTTACAGCGGTGCAGTTCTGCCAGAGACGTGGTACGTTTTCACCATGCCGAGGGAGTTCGGAATTTGTTGGTAGTAACATGCATGGACTGCCCCAGGTATGGCTATTGGGATCTGCTGTTGGTACTGAGGAGCTGCAGTACTGGAACCAGAATCCATTTCTAACCACACGGCGCAACGGCGTCCGTTGCGGAGGTCTGTTCGAATTGGAAGTCTTTGTCGGCTGCGCCATGTTTGCAAGAGGGCGTCCACTGAAAGAGATGCTTGAGGGGGCTGTTATACGCCAGTGTACGCTCGGTGCTTAAACAGTGGTGAATAGCTCGGAAGATTGAGCGATGACGGTCGATTCGGACGCGGTCATTATTAAGCGCTTGTCAATGCCATCCTTAGGCGAACCGCTGGACTGCTGGTGAGCAAAGTCATCTTTAACAAACCTTGCGCAAAGGTAGGGGCGGATTCCGACGCAAGCGCACTTTCGATGGGTCTCCTAGCGTAGAATGGTGGGCTTCGCGACAGAGTAGTCCATATGTGCTTCTTATGTGTTGTTATGGATTTTGCAGAGTACGAAGTAGCATGTCAGGTCACGCGACATAGTCCACGGTTTCAACGATCCATACATAGTCATTAAACTTGCTCCCAGTGGTCATTTAGCGTTCGCTTCAATGAGTACACTAGGATGGGCTCTTCTGGGCCTATGGAAACTGGTTTTTAATCCTAATTCAGAAATGGAATTGTCGATGCTTCCAGGTAAGGAATGATTTCTCCCATGAAACTATCAGTGCCAGAACACCTTTCTGCGACTTCACAGTGGAACAGAAGCTGTTTTTCGAATGCCGGTTTGGCCACGTTTTGGAGTACTGTAGGTTCCAGAGATAGCTGTCTCGTGTTGCGTGTTGCGTGACGCTTGTGTTGCAATGAGCAGCGAGCGCGTGCATTGAACTAGGCCCGCCGGAACGGTACGCTACTAAGAAATTCGACGCGACTTCCGTGCTGCACGAGCCGCTACTGCTTTCGTCCGGTGATACACTGGAGCAAGGATACTCTGGGGCAAGGATACTCCATTGCGGAGAGAGAAATGCATGAGCACTGGTAGGGCGACAGCAGAGCCGCATCGCGACCATGGCGGCTCCAAATGACGAGTGACGCAGCGCACAACTCACTCGTCCTCGGTTCGCCACCGCTATGCGGACATATGTCAACCACTGCCAAGCCAGGTAATGGACCAGTCTTATTACACATGCAGGGTTACGGAGTTAACGGAGCTTGGGTAAGAACAGCACTGAGTACCTATAGATGCCAAACTCTTCTGCGCGCCAAGGCGCTGCCGGGTACAACCATAGAAAATGAAAAGTTGCGTCCCCTGAAAGAATCATACGCCTGTCTTCTACACTCAACAATCACGATTGAGTATGGAAATTTAGGCAGAACGAGGGCTTATTTGTTTTGTTGCCGTGCGCGCGTCTCGTCAGTGGAAAGGCTCTACCTAGGTAGAATGCAAGCGGCACATCTAACGACGGGCACTCCGATACAAGCTAAGGTGCGGTCCGGAAGTTAAGGCGCGTCACGAGCAGCACAACGGCGTAACGGCATGGCATCAAACGGCCGCCGTGTGGTGGCTGAGTACTCGACTCGGCAGGAAAGTGTGAAGTAGACAGTGTGCGACCCTGAACCGACTTGTCCTGCCCGGTTATGCCATTGGTCTGATGCCGATCAGCACCACTCATCGCACGAACTTGGATGGAGCTTGTTACATAGCGATGTGGTAAGGTCGAGTTCCTCTTTGCTCGCGGTTCCTCGCAGGGTGAGCTTTGTACCCAGCGTGCAAGTACTTTGTTCAATGGCATATTTATCAACTCTTGATATAGATTAAGGACATTTTAAGACGCAAAAGAGCAGCGTGGCTCGCAGCTAAGGTCAGTGAATCAGTAGATGATGTGGTAGTCGAACAGCTGCAAGCTAAGGTACCTCACCTAGGTATGCTTTACGGAAGTGGCTTCGAGCCGGGTTGGCCAGCCATTGGTCTAAATCTTGAAGGTGGCGTCCCTCAACCCACTGGGCTGCCGGTTCCTGACCACGCGAGGTGAGAGACGCCACCTTCGAGATTTACACCAATGGCGACCTTCGTAGTTTGGGCACAGGTAGGGATTATGCTACGCGGACTACAGAAATCGTGACTTTAAACCGTTAAGGAATATACAACTTCTATTTAGTTGCTAGAAGGTAATGTCCCAGGAAAGTCAGCCATTACGCTATTAAATGGAAACGAGTAATCGAGGATACGTGGTGATATGTACGTTTAACAAAGTGATGTGCTAACAAATTGACCGCAATGAAGTATAGTAGAGAGCAGCGCGGGTCGCGCTGAGACAAGCGGTTAAGTATTCACGTAGAGGCTTGGCACCCACGATATTTGGTCCAACCGCCCTCGAAGCGGCTGACAGATTACCAAAGTGTGGCCGTACAAGGACCTGCAACAACACAACAAACCAATACGGCATGCGTGGCCAGCGACCGAGGCGCAATAATCCGACCGCAAGCCATCGACCATGCCCAAATCGTGCAGGTTCCTGCAGGGTGAACTCATGCCAGAGAGTGCAATCCAACATTGTATAAGAGCCCTTTGCATCCTATTTTACGAAGCCAACTTCACACTCCGAGCCCCAAATTTCTCATCGATTAAACCGATTCCTCCTGGTCATACCTCCGACGACCCATCCTCGAGAATCCTGTGAAAGAGCTCTCGCTCGCAGTCGCAGATACACAAGGTCGACAGATCCCGCAGCATAGCTGGACAAACCCTATTGATCGTTCCACGCCGCTATACCGTTCGTGCTTGCACGAAATCGAGGAATCATAGAACAACACAAGCTCAGTTAAGCTCAAAGTTTACGCCGTCTTCCTTTGATAAGCTCCTAACGCTAAGCAGCTTCCGTCACGACGGGTCCCTCTGTGATATCAAGCAACACGTTCAGCGACATCTCACACAGCTAGTCTTGCCTCGCCAGCTTGGCCCGCCCTTCACTAAGAGCACATTGATACAAAGCCGCAAGCGCCGCGGCAGTTGTCACATCTTGTACTGTATCTTACTGTCATTACAACGACCGAGCCATCTTTAGCCGAGTACGGGACTTGTACAGTCACCACCTCTATACTTCGGGCATCGCTTTGAGTTCCAGAGTATCCAGCAGTGGCGGCATCTTGATCAATCCAAGCACAGCAGTAACATCTTCGACTGTCCCACATTCACATATGCTGTAGCAGCGAATCTGGGTGGACCGGCTCACTACCCGCAAAAACAGTGGTAGTAGTAGTGGATCAATTGTCATCCTCCCGCGCCATCGTGGTAATAGCCAATCTCCACCGATCCTACCGATCCTACCGATCAGTCCCAGTGACTGTGCCTACGATCGAGTCATGCAGTCAACTGTTGGCAGCACTACGAACGAGACTTCTGGACAACCAAAGCATGAAACAGATTTAACTTCTGTGAGCTCCGGAGAGCCGCCGCCTCCCGAGGGGAAGGTTGTCAAGGACTGCGATTTCGGCTCCTCTGCGGACACGGCCGTCGGTTCCTCTACGGATACAACCGTGGACTTCGGAATTGGTGAAAATGATATTGCTTTTATGGGAATGGGTGCCCAGTTCGACAGTGATGCTACTGCTGCTGGGCGATCTAGACCACTGCCGGCGCTGGAGGAGTATATCAGGGACGGGCCATGGGCACCACCCATACGTTGCTGTACGCAATGTACGAGTGCGAACGGGAATGGCATCACTAGGCGAGGTGTGTTAGCTTTCTGTTGATAAAATCATCCCAAGCCCCTTCGCAGGCTAACTTGCTGCTCAGTTGGATTCTCGCACCATCCCAACGATGATACAGAACTGGGCCTTGCTGAGGGACAGGCCTGCCCCACCGAGACACGCGGAACAAGCCAGCGACTCTCTCATTTGCAGCGAGTTCTCCTTTGCAGCTTCTCAACCTTGGCCGTCCTCACACTGGTGTTGATGGCCGTTGGGCTGCACTACATCAACGCCAACCATCCTGCAACTGAGAAGGGCATTCTATTCGGAGGCATCGTTGCTCTGACTATTTTCATTGGTGGCGCAATGACTGCCGCTGGGTCCACGAGATCGGAACTTCTCTCGATGGCCAACTTGGTCGTTGCGACAGGCAAGCTGGCTCAAGGTCTGTGGCTCGATGGAACCAATCAACGCTGACAACTGTTGGGGGGGTGTTCATCTCAAGCATGATACTTGAAGTCCGCCTTGGGAAGTGCTGCCGCCAAGAAGTTTGTTCATAGACAGCTTGACAGTGGCTGCTCCAGGTCATCGCATGCATTTTTGAAGGAGTATTTTTGGGTGGCTGTCCGAAGCCAGATATGTAGGCGCGACACACGGAGATGATGATTTATATGACTGGTATGAGTGGCTTCAATGTATTGGCGTTTTTGATTGATCTAGATATACCCCCTTGTACTTTAAGTTGTCAGCGTTCCAGATTCTTAGCGGATTGCTTTTCCAAACTTTTATTGCTATGACCAACTGAACTGGATCGGCGCTCCCGGGCAACGAGCAACGAGAAGCTTGCAGATATCCTCTGGCAATCTTCTGGAAATCCTCTGCATGTAACGTAGTTGAATTGGACAACCTGCTTTCCCAGTTGCGGGGCCCGAGGAACGCTGTAAAACGAGCATCTTAAGAAGAGCTAGCCATCGAGCATCGCACATTCTTCGTTGCATCGCAACATCCTTCCTGGCCTTTACGGGGAGGCCAAGATTCAGGGAGCCGAGAGATGCAACCCTCCACAGCGCTGCAGTTTTGACCTACATGTTTGACCAGTAACGAGATTTTCCCTTCCCGTAGTGGTTGAACACAAGCTCAAATGATAGATACCCTAAGAGGCCTGTCCGGCGTTGCGTCAAAGGCTGTTGCTTGGCGGATTTTAAGGTTCTTCTCCCCGCAACTAGGTCGGCGCCACTCCGCAGCCCTCACGTGGTAGAGGCATCCTTCACCCGGTGACAGGGCGCTTGCCAACATACAACAAAAGCGATAGAAAATTAAATGCGAGGACCAAAGAACCCTACGCAAGCGTAGAACACAAACCGAGTTTGCGGCGAAGAGATTACTGAAGCTTTATCTTTCTAGGTAACCTTCCTACCAAGGACAGAACGTGTCATTGGACGGGGAAGACCGAAGTATGGCTCTGTAATAAGAAAGTATGTAGTAAGCTGTCAGTATCGAGCCCAACATGAGGATGCATTGCTGTCTAAGAAAGCCCGAATTAACAGCACTCCAGGCAAATGACAGGATAGCTTTTGTTCCGAGTGTGACCATCGCTCATGTGATCATGGGTTTTGCGTAGCGGGCTTTCGTCATCAGAGCAGTTATTCTGGCATCTTTCCCATCCTTTGCGGACTTACCAGGTGCAGGTGCAGGGCGGTGGCTTCAGTAAAACACACTTTAGATTATTTGCAAACAAGTCCGAAACAAATGCACGATTGGTAACGACCTAGCGTGCACTGGTTTTAGGTAGCCTTATGCTTCGACGGATCGCTTACGGATTTCGTAATACTAATTCGAATAAGGTTCACTATCCGAGACTAATATTCCGAATTCTAAATCGAATATAGAATGCTTATTAGTCTCTTATTATTATAGACGAGAGACTTACGGCCAAATACCTAGAATAGCTAAACGCCTAGAACCTACTAGACTCCTAACTAGCTATATTAAATATATATTCTACTAGTAGGTATAGATTTCTATTTATATATAGCTATTAAGATATATATATAAGAAGTAGTTAAAGCCTTAGAGACTAGTATCTATACTAAAATTACCTATACTACTAATAAATATAATATACTATATAAGTATCTAAAGAAGTAGTATAGCGGCTGTAGATCCTATCTAACTAGGCCTATAATAAACTAGAAGCTTTAAGACTACTAGGAGGAAATATTCTATTCCTATATTAAATAAATAGATAAGCTTAGTCTATCTATTATATAGTATATAGTTATATAGGAGGTAAATATAATCTTATAGAATACCTATATCTATAATAATAACGCCCCCCCTACTATTAGCACTAAATAGGTAAACTACTTTCTTAAATAATACCTAGAATTTATAAAGATAAAGTAGAAACCTATTAACCTATTAGAAGCTAGTATATTTAAAAGAGGATATTAAAAAGTAGTTTAAATAGTTTAAAAAGGCTTATATATAGGATAGAGTTTATAAAGTAGATATTTAGAATATAGATAAGATAGAATTTATAATTAGTATTAGTAAGGAGTAGTAGATTATTATAAAGGCTATTAATAGGAATAAGTATAATTAGATTCTAATAGACGGCTATTATAATTAGGTTATATTAATTAAAGTAATTAGTATATAGGTAAGGCGCTACTACCTATACTAATTCTACTAGATACTTTATTACTAGAAGCCTACTTTATTAAAGACTATTATATTCTAGATAAATACCTCTTTACTATTAAAGGCTAGTTAGTAGGCTACTAGATAGGGTATAAAGGGTTATAATAGGGGCTAGTAGGAGTAAATAGATATAGGTAGCCTCTAAGTAGATTTAGTATAAGTTACTAACCTCTAGAAGGTTAGAAATCTATTAGATTTATATATATTAAGGCAGGCCCTACTTAGGGGCATACACCTTTAGGTAATTAGGACTAATATAGGTCTATTAGGGCCTAACAGACGCTAGTAGGTCTTTATCCTATAATAGAGTCCCCCTTCTTAAAAGCTTACATCTTTAAGAGCTTTCTTTATCCTTAACCCTTTTATAATACCTCTTTTACTTTACTTCTATTTATATAATCCTCCCTACTTTATCTAGCCTATATCCTTTATATTACCTATTAGTAATATTATCTAGGTATAGCTAATATACTAGAATTAGCTAGTATAAGGTTAGAATTATATATAAAAGCATTGTAAATAGCCTTATTACTTTCTTTATTTACCTTTAAACGTTATTATATATCTTTATATTAAAATATAGGAGATTATAGGGCGTTATAGCCTTAGTAATTATTATTTATTATAATTTATTATATTTAGATCACCTAGGGTCCTTAATATAATTAAAAAGTATATCTTTACCCTTAAACCTTTTATCCCTTAATATATTATATCTAGAAGCTATCTATATATATTTATTACTTATAGTCTTTTATCTCTTAAACTTATAGCTTTATTCTCTTTATTCTTACCTATTACTATAGTAGTTGCTCACCTTTATACTTTTATTAGTATTAATATTAGTCTTCTATTACTTTATAAGTTACTTTATTATCTTTATTATAGTACCTTATAACTATATACTTAAGCGCTCTACTAAAGGTTTAGTTCTTTATTATAATCCTTACTATTAGGGTTAGTAGCTAGGTAGCCTAGGGACCTAGATTAGGATATAAAATAGATATAGAGACTATAGATTATCTATAGGTAATACCTAGCTAGATAGACAAGATAAAGCGTAGAGAGAGAAAGCTAGAATACACGAAGCGGGGAGAAAGCTCTAACCCGGGCCCGGCCTAATATTATTCCATACTTAGAACTCCTAGACTAAGGATCGGTTTGTAATAGTAGTCCCCCCTTTCTAAGCTAAAGCTCCTATAAGGCTCTTTTAGCTGTCCTAATCCTTAAGCAGTTAGTAGGTGATAACTTTTTAAGTTAAGTCCCTAGCTTAGGGTCTATAGCTTAGCTGTGGCTAGGTTGCGGCTTAATTCTTTAATTTCGTATAAGAGAAATCTTATAACTTAAATAACTTTTCAACATGCGATCCGATTTTTACGAAAAGTAGGTCAAATTATAGCCCTTAACAAGCTCTATAAGTTGTGTTTCAGAATTAAGTCTATAGGGGCGCTAACTATAGAGATATTGCGTGAAGTATATTTTCCTAGTTGCTAGCTGTCTGGGAATCCGCTGCGCGCAGCGCTAGGGGCCGCTCTATAGCCTATATATAACGAAAAATCTTGTAAAATCGATAACTCTATAACACGCGCTCCAAATTTATCGAATAGTAGGTCAAAATATAGGACTTAATAAGCTCTATAAGACCTATATAGAAACTAAATTTATAGGAGTATTAGTTACTAAGGTAGGTACTATAATATT
>JAGFMK010000315.1:0-36676 GCA_021030975.1 Lichenothelia convexa
GGATTATGGCGATGGGGAGGGGAGGGGGAAGAGTGTGTGGATGAGCCATGGCACCGGGGATCGGGTGTGTGAGTTTGAGGCGACGAGGAGGTGCTTTGAGGGGATGAAGGTTGCGGATAAGGAGTTTAAGGGTTATGAGGGGTGGTTCCATGTCTGTGAGTATATTGATACCATCGTTCACCTTCCGGGCTGGTGTTACGTGTGGAAAGTGGATGCTGATGGTTTGGTTAGTGCATAGGGAACCGGGGGAGTGTAAGGAGATATATGCGAATGATGTCGCGGAGTGGATACTCGTGCGAAGTGGGAACGGCGAGGAATGTGCGGATAGAGCTGCGTCTTCGTCAAAGGCAAAGCTTTGAATGCGTTGTTTAGGGGTGGGCGTGCGTGCGTTACGGAAAGATTTGTGTTTCGGTCCCCCGGCGTCATCTTGAGACTGGTAATTAGAATGGAAAACAAGCATTAGACTACATTGCCATTTTTGGAAAAACTTCTCACATTGTCTAATGCCTGCAAGGATCATCTACACACACATCCTCTTTAGCGGGTCCAACACATGAACCGCGTCTAGGCCACTTCAGCGAGCATGTTGGAAATGGACGCAGTGGAAGTAAGGTTCGTAAGGGAGGCGATGCTCATAAATCGGCCAAAAAGAAAACTCCATGACCATAAAGGAGCCGAACTGACGAGCAAGCTATGGGTATTGTACTATCATCCCCTTCCCATCCATCTCAAGTAATCAACCTCTGCATAAGGTATCACCTGAGGTTTAGCACCAGACTCCAACCCATGCCCCCATCTCCATAACCTCCTCGCAGCAGAAAAGCCTATGGTTTACTACTCACGACCCTCCCCTCCCTAACAAGCACCAGCTCATCGACCCTCCTCCCCTTCTCCTCCCCGGCCTCCACCCTCTTCCACGTTGCAATCTTCGCGTCGTTCGTATCGATCTCAAACACCCTCACCCTGCGATGATACCCCCCATACCCCGCATAACCACCAAACCCGCTCGCGCCCCCATAGCACATCCACAGTTCCGGTTTCCCCTCGCCCGTCTTCCCTTTACTCAGGGCACAATAATCATTCACATGGTCATGCCCACACGCCACCACCAGCACGCCCTCCTCCACCAGCGCGGTCTTGAAGCCCGAATTGAACGCCGGCGCCGTGACGCCCTCGCGCCAATTTCCCACAATCTCATTACTGCGATCCGCATACTCCGGCAGCGGGATGTGCACAAACGCCATATCCATGTGAATATGGCTATACCCCTTCTGGGCGTTCCCGCGCTTCAGCGCCCCCTTCGTGGTCCTGAACCACTCGATCTGCTCGGGCTTGATCCAGTCGTAGCCCTTGAAGTGCTGCTCGTCGGGGGAGTAGCCGTGCGTGTCGAAGAAATAGAGCGTCAGCGCCGAGTGCTGCGAGGAGCCGCGGGCGAGGATTTCGATGTAGTAGTTCCCGACGCCGGGGACGTTGTCCGGGCCGGGGAGGGAGAGGGAGTAGGGGAGGGATTCGAGGATGGACATTGTTTGGGCGCGGGTGAGGGAGCCTTCGTCGTCGTGGTTGCCGAGGATGGCGGCGTAGGGGATGTTGCGCGTTATGAAGAGTTCAGCGAATTTGAAGATGGCCTTGGGGTGGTTAATCGTGAATGAAACCATCTCGTGAAACGCAGGGAATAAGGTAGACATACGGTTTCAGCGTCTGGCGCAGTCTCTCCGTTGACTTGATCCCCTGTGAGGACCACCATGTCTGGTTTTTCCTCGTCGAGCACCGCGCCAACAAAGTCTAGAGCCCTTGTATCTGCGTCACACTTCTGTCCCTGGGGTTCTGGATCCCTGCACGTCCCCAGACCTGTACTCAGATGCAGATCTGCTACTTGTAATATTTTGAATTTCCCATCTTTTCTTATCCTTGGTGTTGGCTTTTCAATCTTATGCCCGTGACCCCTCCTTACACTCAGTCTAGCTTCCTGCGCTTCGCCTGAGCTGCCCAGCAGCAATGGTGTTTGTAGAAGAATCCAACCTGGTCTTGGTTCAACGGCGTCCGCGCCGAAGAGGATATCTACTCCCGTAATCACTCGTTGCCCATCACTGTCATGTCTCTTCGCAGATCGTTTGATCCACAAGCCTGACGGCCTAGCTTCCCATTTTTCGGCCGCTTCCTCCTTTTCCGCCATGGCCGGATCCAGCCGGCCTATCCTCATGTCAATGATGACTTTGTCTTCCGCCTTCAGCTCTTCCTCTTTCCGCCGTCTGACGTGGACATATGCTCTGGAAACCCATCCTGTGCCCAGGTAGAGGTCCTTGTCTATACGGTGCCATTGGTCAGGGTCGAGTCTGCAGCTCGAGAATGGGTTGACAACGGAGCAAGTGTGTACAGTTGCGTCTGTTAGGACGACGCCGGGATGGTGTGTAGGGAGGTGGTTGTGGATGGTCTGGGGGAAGACGCGGTAGCGGTTGTCAAGGAAGATGAGGAGAACTAGGATGGTGGTGACAACGGCGCCGAGCTGGATGAAGGTGCGGACCTGCGTAATAGTCAGCTCCCAGCGTGTTACCACCAGTCATGGTGCAAGCTGTACAATTCTCCTTGTCATGGCGTTCCCCAGGAATCCCACAGCTAGTGCTTAATACAATCTTGCTGGCGCGGAGGCCGGCTACGCACGGGAAGACAAAGCCCCCATGGAGCCTGGCCAAGAAGATTCATAGCATGCTCGCATGTCTCTTTAGATGAGGTTTAGATGATCGCCGCGGGTATGATAGCGCTTCCCTGCAAAGTTAAGGGGGATTGTCGCTCTCAAAGTGTATTTTGAGTGCCTGATGATCTACAGCTTACCGGGCCGTAGATATGCCGAGCTTCAATGGTTTTGAACTCCCATCTCAGGGTCCAAGGTGCCTGCGCTCGCCAACAACGTTTTCCAATAACGTTCGCCCTAGTTGCCAATAGTTTTGCCTTGGACTTGTGTCAATCGAAACGGGCGAAGACAGGCCATGTGGATCCATCTCCGCATTGATCGTCCATCGCTTAAAACTCAGCTGTGTGAAAATATGAGCCCAAACCATTGGAAGGCTAGTCCGGCCGCAGAAAACCCTTGGATTTGCTCAAAATGCCTGCCTCGGTCCTCCAAGTGGGCGATCTCCTCTCCACTCGCTACGTCACGCCAACCCGCTCGCTCGCTCGTCCAACTCCGAGGCTTCGGTTAAGCAACATCCAGGGTTCTGGCTCTACCAGGCTTCGAGAAGAGCCGGCCGTGCACCGCCCATCATTCCCCTTACCGAATCCTTTTCATGGCGTCACTCTTCTCTTTTGCTTCTTTTCGCACACACACAGCGCCTCGAGCCAGGGATCCGACTGATTCAAAACCAGTCATCGTCACGGAAGGAACATGTGCCGCTCAATGCAACGTGTTATCCCGGCGCCACATGGCCTTTAGCTCCCTAGGCACTAAACTCAAGTTTGCTAAGTCTCCCTAAGGGTGTTGTGACGGATTGCAGCGCACCTCACTAACTCAACCCTTCTTCCTTTTTATGTCTACTTCCCCTCCTTACCGTCATCAATATTATCGATCTTATAGCCTCTTGTACGAGACAATGAACCAATTGTTCCCCGCACAAGCAAATTCTTTCTCTCATCGTCTGTCATCATGCTTGTTACACGGACAGAGATGATCAAAGGCCCTCTGGCGCGGTACGGCTATGATCTGCGCTCAATGGCCCACGTTAATGGGACCACGCTCCTCCTAGCAATTGTCGCTGCGTACATCGTCTTTTTATTCCTTCAAATCATCTATCGTCTGTTTTTAAGTCCGCTTGCAAAAATACCCGGCCCGAAGCTATGGGCTGCTTCAGGATGGCCCGAGGTGTATTACGAGATTATGTACAAAGGAGGCGGCCATTTCAGTGAGGCGATTGATAGGATGCACGCACGATACGGTTAGATTCATCGCTCCGAAAGATCGGACGAAACCAACTAAAAATGTGCCATAGGCCCTGTTGTACGCATAACGCCCTGGGAAGTCCACATCAAAGACCCCGACTACTGGGACCAGCTCTACGCTACAAATCTGAAGCTCGACAAGGACGCAAAGTACTATCGAGCATTCGGCAGTGAGAAAGGAGTCTTTGGAACCGCTGACGCAGCCTTGCATCGCGAAAGAAGGAATGCGGAGGCCAAGTTCTTCTCGTGGCAGAGCGCCGCAAGACTGGAGCCAAGGGTTTCGGACCGCATCAAGAAGCTGTGTAGAAGACTTGAAGACTTCAGAGGCGATGGCCCCGTCACTCTGGGTCATGCCTTCCGCTGTCTCGCAACTGATGTAACCTCACGCTACGCCTCGCGAAAGTCAAGAGATTACCTTGGGAGGCCTGACTTTGCGCCTATTTGGAATGCCATGTTTCGCGAGTTCTCCAAACTTGGGATCATGAACCGACACTTCCCCTTCATCTTCCCAATCATGCTGTCAATGCCCCCATGGTTGACTTCGAAACTTGACAGCACCGGCAGAATGACTGATATCGTAGAAGACAACAACTTTGTGCGGGCGGCGGCAGAGGATGTCATGGAGGCTGTTCGACAGAACGAGAAGGAGCTTGAAAAGGAGGACCCTACGGTACTGCACGGTATATTAAAGTCAAGCCTTCCTCCACACGAAAAGACAACTTTCCGCCTTTATATGGAACTGAACATCCTTATGAAAGCTGGTACCGAAACCACCGGCCAGGCCCTTTCGGTTACCACCTTCCACCTCCTCAACCGCCCCGAGACAGCGAGACTACTCAAAGACGAGCTCGCAGCTGCGTGCCCCGATCCCAGCGCCTATATCTCTTACCGAGAGTGTGAAAAGCTACCATACCTCTCCGCCTGCATAACTGAAGGCCTTCGCCTTGCCTCCCCTATCTCCAGCAGAATGCCCCGAATCAATCGGAATGCAGACATGCGGTACGGGAAGTACACATTCCGTCGAGGCACCATCATGTCGATGACCTATCGCGATATACACTTTGATCCTTCCATCTATCCCTCCCCTAATGAGTTCAGGCCAGAACGTTGGCTCCTGCCTGAACAGAAGAGGAGACAGTTGTTAAAATACTGGATGCCATTCGGAAGCGGAACGAGGAATTGTCTGGGTATGAACTTGGCTACGACAGAGCTATATATGACTATTGCAAATATGTTCAGGAGGTTCGATCTGGAGTTGTGGGAAACCGAAGAGAGGGATATTGGATTTGTCCATGATTTCTTTGCCCCTTATACAGACGAGGGAAGAGTTGGCTTGCAGGTTTTGGTTAGATAATAACGAGGTGGGTGACTTTTTGGTTAAATTTCTCGTTATGTTGTCCTGAATTTGTGCACACTCTTGAGGGCAGGGTAGATTGTTGTTCTTGATACCATTTTGAGCGCGGTTTGGGCAGGAGAGCGAATTTTCAATTGGGTATGTGGGGACATCATTTCACGCTTTTTTCTACAAAACAGTCACCTCCGGGTTAGTTTAGGGATGGTAGACAGAACTTCACCTATCTTCATGCGATCGGGGTCCAGATAAGGTTCTTTCTTGTGGAACATGACACAGGAACGGTTCCGACCACATGGTTGTTGGTGCTTTCTTTGCTCACGTGGTCTCGTGTGGGTGTACGGTGCGAGCCGCGAGTGGGTGTTGCACCCATGGACGTTGGTTCATCGTCCCATGCCTTTTTTACAGCTTTCTGCCCATGAGTTCTCGTTTCAGTGGTAGAAGCCTACATCTATCCTCAACAGCATCGCGGAATATAAGTATCTACTTCCAAAGCCGTAGGTTTTACAGATGCATCTCCAGCTCGAGCCGGCACTGTAGCGATGCCTTCAAAGGTATGTCGTGCTTTCTTTCCTTGCGTCCATTCGACCCTCGTAGCATTGGTGCAAACCAGCTCAATAGTGGCATCACTCTCTGTTCCTCGCCATCCTTCCTCAGCATTGGCCTGCTTCATCAAATACAGCCGTGGCCAGCCATGTCATCATCTCGATGTCTGCGGGATTACCTATCTTCACGACGAGCAGCACTCAGGAGTCCTTCATGATCTAACAGTACAACAGAGAACGACATCGTCCTTCTCCGCCAGAAACTCAATCCCACTTCTTCACCGATCCTGACTAAACCCCTCCAACCGGAAGCGGTCATTCACACGCACAAGGGCGTGATAAGGCATGCAGATGTCCTGGAAACAGGCCCAAGGGGCGTCCTCGTTAGCAAGACTAAGCCCAAGCGTAAGGAGAGCACAACGGATAGAAAGGTAGAGCTTGAGGTAAAGGGTAAACAGACGGAATGGAGGGCACATCGGACTACGTTGGCGGAATACGTTACGCTTACGCCGAGGATAGTTACGCCTGTAGGTGGGTTCTGCCGTGACTCTGTCTCTCTGTGCCCCAAAATATTGCCCTTCAAATAACGCAATACATACGACGGTTGATAATCGGACGTTTGCTCTGCTACCCATCTGGGGGCCCTCAATACTGCGTCTACACACCGCACCGTATCAACACGCCATAGACTGACTTCTGGTGATTTTAGATCTACCCAGGTGACGCAAATCTTATCGTCAGCCTCCTCGACATCAACGTTGACCACCCTCCGGAACATGACTGGCAAGATAACGCAGAGGAGCGCGTGGAAATCCTGGAAGCAGGTACAGGCCATGGTGCACTGACACTGCATCTGTCTCGGGCCATACATGCCGCCAACTCAACACCACCTTACCTTCCCGCTCTGCCGGAGACTGTCAATCATCGGAGAGGACACGAAGACGCCGACGTCCGTGCAAGGCCTCCACAGGTTCCTATTGAAGAGCCTGGCACCAGTCCAGACTCATTTGCTCCGTCTTCGCCGCCAGAGTCCGCCGAGGCTCCGCTGCCTTCCCTATCGACCCGCCTCACGAACGTCTTCAACAGACTCACCAATGCAGTCACTCAATCTCCCTCCTCTCCACCGCCTGCGTCCTCCGCTGCTTCATCACCCTCTACCCAATCCTCAACTACTCTCGATCAGCACGACGAAGCGGCCGTACAAACCTACGAAACTTGGCAGTTCACCCGCCGCGCCATCCTACACACCCTCGATCACTCGCACACCCGTTCCCAGCACGCCCAAAAAATCGTCCGCGGTTTCCGGAACGGCATGTATTTCCCGAACGTAGACTTTCACGTCGGCACGCTCGAGGATTGGCTCGACGACCGCCTTACTTCCACTTCGTTCATTACATCCGAGCCCTCACTACTAGAAGTGGGAAAGGCGAGAAGGGAGGAAGAAAGACGAGAAGCATTCCTCACACACACCATCCTTGATCTACCCTCCGCGGACAAGTACCTCGGACTAGTCGCCAGAGCACTGAAAACGGATGGAGTATTGTTAGTGTTTAATCCAAGCGTGACGCAAATAGCGAAGTGCGTCGAGGTTATTGCGAAGGAAAAGCTACCATTCGCGCTCGAGAGGGTTGTGGAGATGGGGTCTGTGGGTGGAGGAATGGGCGGCAAGGAGTGGGATTTGAGGGTTGTTGTACCAAAGATAGTGCGGAGGAGAAGGGATGAGCTGGTGAAGGAGAGGGATGTTCTAGGCAGGGAGGAACAAGGCGAGGAGGTAGAAGATGGAAGTAGTGATGGAGATGTGAAGAATGCAGGAAGTGAGAGTGGTGAAGGCCAGGGACCTAGCAGGGACGAAGAGCAGGCAGAAGAGTTGAAGCGAAGGGACGAGGAGGAGGAGACGGTTATGGTGTGTAGACCGAAGGTGGGGGAGAGAATGGTGGGCGGTGGGTTCGTGGGCGTTTGGAGGAAGATGAGGGAGCGGGAAGGATCCAGGTAGTCCGCGAGGGAATATTGTTGCATACCTTGCGATGGCATACCAAAGGTCCCAGCTCCCATTTTTCTTTGGATCTAGATGTCCTTCCATGACCTAATGCACAACAATCCCTGTCATGAAGAGCTATTTGGCTTTCGACCAGATTTGCAAACCGCGCATTGTTCTAGGCTCCCGATACTGCCATCTTGCCACGCTTCCGTCCTCCTCCTCCTCGACTTGTCAGAGAGCGAAAAGATGCGGGACACGCTATACCCCTCTTAACCGAAGTCATGCTCGAGTCCGGATTGTGTAGGACCTCCCCATCTCTACGCCCAAGACGATATCATCATGGTCTTGTACGGTGACTCACATTTGCGCCTATTTCACAGCACAAGTGCTTCAATCTGAGAGGTAGGAGTGCTATTAGGTCTTGTGCTATTCGCCACACTGCATTCCTTGCTTCTGCAACCTCCATGGGCCCGAATCCAGTACAGCAAGTCATGTCAATCAAGCTCTACCTCCCTCTCACAGACCCCAACCAGCCAACACCCTCCTCTCCTCCACCCCCAAGGTCCCATGCCTGCACAACCCCTCATCCTTACCCTTCCCTTTCCCCTTCCTATGCTTACTTCCATGCTTATGCCTAAGTGCCTTGTTCAAAGACGCAGACAGGCCAGGCTCAACTATAGAAGCAAGCGGTGTTGTAGGTGCAGCGGGCGGAGTGAGAAGCGTCAAGCTCTCAGCGCTCGGATAAGCGCCCGGCATTGACGGTCTCCGCAGTGCAGTCCTCGTGATATCATCTCTAGGCCGCTCAGCAGGCGATAGGGAGGGTGAAGGCACAGGCGTGGGCTCTTCTGCCTCCAAATCCGGCGGCGGACTAGGTAAAGCGGCGTATGGCGCGAGAATTGTTTCAGGATTGGGCGTCTGAACGGCTTCGGCCCACGATCTGTGCGCACTGCGTTCCGGATCTCTCGCCACTTCGCGTGAGTATGCGAGTTTGAGTTCCTCGTCGAGAGGAAGCGGATCCGCGTCGGATGCTCCGCGCGTCTGCGTTGCCCAGCGCCTGAGGTTTAGTTTTGTGGGGTTGAGGGTGAAGGTGCTGGGGCGGGGGAGGAATTGGGATGCTGATTTTGCGCGCTCTGATCTGCGGTTGTAGGAGGGGAGTGTGGTGGGCGATATAGGAGTCTCAGGTATCGACGGTGTGGGTGAAGAAGCGCTGGATCTCTGGGACGGTGCTTTTTCGGTGGAGTTGTTGTCGGTCTCGGAGTCATCATTGCTCACGTTGGCCAAATGCACTACAGTGGCGGAACTCGCGGTACGCGTGATTTGCTCAGTATCGTCGACGGAGTCTGACGACATATCTTTGGCCGCTTGCTCGACGAGCTTGATCAGGTCCGTCATGCCTTGCGATTTCCTCCTATTTGTATCACCACCTAGATACCTTGTACTTCCTGCATCGTCGGATGCCCACTCGACGGATTCCAACGACGAGGCGTCAGCGCTTAGCTGCTCGGCCAGATATGGGGCAACGGTAGGAGACTTGGCTACTACAAGGACACGCCTCAAGGAGCCAGGCAGATTGCGGACCTCGGCGACTATCACTCCGGCGGACTGTAGGTTCGTCAACACCTTTTCAAGGGCGCCACGGTGCTCAATGATCACGGCGTCGATCAAGGATGTGAGGTCGTCCGACGTTACTTCTGTGGTCTCGGAAGTAGGTTCGTTCGTGGAAGTAGAGGTAGGCCCAGCGGTATGCTCCGGTAGTAGACCAGCTTGAGAATCTGGCGGAGTCGTGTCCGAACTATTATCAACAGTCACTCCGGACGTTGATGGAGCTCGCTTTTTCCCAACATTTGGCATGTGATCGCCGTGCGGATGTTTCTCTCTGTGCCAGAAGTGGTGATGATGATGGCTTTTCCCACTCTCAGCTTCTTTTGCTTCTGGCTGAATGGGCGTTCCAACAGCACTCCCAGAGCGAGGGGCATCGGTCTGCGAGTTACGATTGAGAACCGCAGTGCCGAGAGATATTTTTCTCTTGCTATTATGCTGCATGCTAGTACTGAGTATCCGTGCGCTACTATGATGTTCGTCAGGGTCATGGAGCAAATGCCCGCTCTCCGGTACCGACGACGCCGGGGTATGATGGGAGTGGTGCTCGCTTGGCGAAGGTGTCCTCAGAGCGGGTCCAGCAAAACGTAACGTGCCCCGTCTGCCAAAGCCCGCGCGAGAATCCATTGCGTCTTCTCCCCTCGAGGTATCAAGCCGCCGCACTTGGGCCGCTACCGGTATTTCCCTCGAACTTTCCAGCCAAAGTGGCGAGCGGTGTCGCTGGGTGTGCTCGGAGGCAGTAGAGGGAAAGCGGTCGACGCGACGTGCCGGCGAGGGGGGGCGATTCGACGAGTAGCTAGAATGACCCTTCCAGAAGGATGGAGACGACGGTCGGCTAGACGGTGGCGCGACGTGATAAGGGTCAAACTCCGAACCTCGTCTGGGGAATGGGTTATCGCGATCCAAGCCTTCACTATGGGATTCTCGTGTGCTTGAGGGGTGATGAGGTAACATAAACCGGAAATCAGGCAAAGGCGTTGTATCCTGACTCGTCTTACGTTCCAGCAGTCGTACCTGTTCGGCCACAGTAGACGTCCGCGTAGCCCGGGTCGGTGAGAAGTATCGATCAGGCTGTCTAGGAATGTGTCCTTTGCTTTCGATCAAACCAACACGTTCCGCAACAGTTTGCACTCGAATGAGCTTTGGCGCCTTCGAAAGGTTGTCGATTGCTTGGGAAACAGGATGAACACTGGGGTTATCCTGGGTAGTGAAGAAGCTCAAGGTGGAACTAGAACTAGATCGAGATAGTGTATCTTGATGGCATGTCTCCTCAGCTCTCATATCTCAGAAAGCGGAGAATACAGCAAGAACTTTGGTGATTCGCGGCACAGGGAGGCATCTTCCTTTCAAGGAATGCACAAGTTAAACTCATAAGAGGAATAGATTAGAAATGAAAGTGCGGAGAAGTGTAAGGGGTTGGCCGACTCAGCGCGCTCAGGATACTTTAGGCGGTTTGTAGGATTCTCAGAGGTGATGGTATTAGCGACGGCATTCTTGTGTGGATGATGTTTCACAGGAAAGATCCGCCGAGAGCACAAAATCCAAATGCAAGCGGCGGCAGGTACAATAAGGCATGGCTTCCTTTTTCGACTAATATTTACAGGCATTGCATCTCAACGCTAAGGTATACAATCTTCCCATCTGTAAGCTTATCTCAAAGCAGCTTGTAAGCTCTCCAACACCTATGGCAACGTGAGTAAAATTCCATATTTGCTCATCCTCGTCAACGTACCTCGAGCTCGATTTTCGCCTCCGCTATATCTTGTTCGCTACCACTACCCCCGGCAATCTTTTGTGCCTCGGCAATCTGGTTTCGGACCGCCTAAGTTGTAATGAGCGTATGTTTTATTGCTCGGGATTATTTTACCCACCTCCTGGCTGAAGTCTTCAAGGGGGTATCCTTCAACGGCATTGATGCTCAGTTGTGAACCGGGCTGCACAACTGCAAAGCCTCCGGACACTATTCTCTCGATCAGCCATTGTTCACGATATTTCCAGGTGCGCTGTCCCAAATTTGTGCGACCAGACCGAGCTAGATTCAAGTGACACTCCGGTTTGAAGCTAATCTGCTGGAGGGTGACGTACAGAAATATTGCTTGCTGCCGCCGCTCTCTTCCATCACTTCGATGAGGCCAGGCTTCAGTTGTTCGATCGAGGGGACGTGGTTCGCTAGGACGCCCATTTCGCCAGACTCGGCAGGTATATTGACTTGGACACTGGGACGAAGGAGGTGAGTTAAGTATCCCTTCTCTCCGGAAGGAAAAGGAGTTTCTCAATTAAGACATACACATCGGTGGATTTGTAGATAGACTGCGTACAGGGGCAATGTTAGCTATGGTGAGCAGTGACGTAAAACTCCTTGGGAATTGTGGTCAATTGACTACAGGTGGAGGCCGGTGTGAGCTTCGACTTGGCAAGATCATACCTGGTGGGGGAGAGCAAGCCTTTACGGGATGATTAGCGTCCATCCATCTCCAAACGATCAGATTCCTTACGATAGCTTGATCTTGTCTGATGCAACGTCGGCGTAGCCTCTTCGCCGTAAGGACGTGCCAATGACCGTAGGCCGGGCGCGCAGGGCTGTCCGCACGATGCGAAGGCTATTCATGACAGGCTATGCACGATGTCCTATCTGACTTCAATTCCTTGAAGAACAAGAAACGAGATTCGAGGTTGTACTGAATTCCTTATGGAGCTCTCGAAGTTGCGAGCTTCGGAGCGGGCAAATTCTTCTTCCGAGTGACTTGACCCTCCAGTCCCTTTCCATCTCCTGTAAACCAGTCATGCCTCAGCTGCGAATTTTGGAATCAGACAAACCCAGAATTTCTTGCATCTTACCCCCCATGTAAAAGAGGTCCAATATGGACTCTCCAGATTGCATGGGATTCTGGCCCAGGGAGTTTTCAATAGCCTACTCAGCTGCCTCTGCTAAACTAAGGATAGCGTAAGCAAAATTTGATATTGAATAGTATTCTATACTACCTGTGTTCAAAGGGTTTCAGGCCATGTTTTTCCCCCAGAAACCTGCCAAACCTCTGCTCAAGGCAGCCGATACAAGGCCTATTGGTAGGGACCTCACGTCGCTTACAAGGCTTGCGTACGCTCGCCCGTGTCATTCCTCGTTACGTTTCGGCTCGAGTGTGATTCTGACAGTAAGACAACCGCAGCAAGACCGCACGTCTCGTGACAGTGAGATAAGATTTCTCTACTTTTCGCTGGGGGCTCACGTACGAAGGTACAGCCCGGTCAAATGTCTCGACCACAAAAATCCTAGCTTCTGGCTCATGATTCGGGGACTTAGTTCTTCATACATAAGCCAGGATCCCCTACTACCTGCGTTCCTGGATAGGTAGGTAGCACAAAGACTCGCGCTCAGCCTTGCTCCTTTGCAGGAAGCTGACAGTGAGATCTGACTCAGCCTCCAAATAGAAATTGGCTTGTGCTTACTCGCGGTCCATAAATGTATTGGATTACAGGGCTTTGCAACCTTCAATATGCTTAAGGCTTCAGGCTCTCAAGTGAAGCCGCGAGTCCTTTGGTCCGTTTTCTTGACCATCTACTCTGTATAGCTCTTCTTTACGCATTACCTGTCTTCGAGTTCGCAGTTGTTACTAGAGGCGCCAAATTCTACTCTGGGCCGTTACTGAGCCAAACGAGGTACTCTGAAGAGATAACGCAAGATGGCTACAGTGTGTTGGAATAAAGTCAACGGTATAACGCAGCAACAACCCAACGCCTACGCATGCAGCCCACCGAACGCCACTACACCCTATGTGAACTGCTGCTGGCATGGAGACTACTTTTTCGGACAATATCTGTCATTATACCCACCCGGCGACTAACGGCAGCGGCTACTATGTCGCTGGTTGCACGGATTCCAGTTGGAATGACCCGTCATGCCCAAGTCAATGCGGTATGGTTAGTCACCAGACAAGGTGGTTTCAGCAAGCTAATGTCTCTGCGGCTGTAGCGGACCAATTAACGCCTGATATCGTCTCCCCACACAATTCCACATTGTGGGCTTGCTGCTCATACCTCGACAAAAATTGCTACGAACCTACGGAGGAGACCTGGCAAGCACCCTCGCCGTCCAGTTTGGTGGTTATTGCATCGATACCGCCTACGGGTCAGATGTTCAGCCTTCCTACTTCGACCGCGACATCTTCGGTTACCGGTTTCTCTACTTCTAGCCACACCACCACTACGGCGAGTTCCAGCACGGCGACATCGATTGCTTCGAAGCAAAGCTCATCGGGTCTCAGCACTGGTGCGGAGGCTGGGATCGGTGTCGGCGTAGGCGTGGGAGGGTTGATGATCATCGCCTTGGGATTCTTTTGGTGGCGACGAGCAGTCCATAAACGCGATCAAAAGACAGCCACGGACTCTGCCAACCAGACAAGATTTACAAATTACGGCAACTCTGGCGCACAGCAGCTGTACTCGGAAATGCAGCACACAGAGCCGGCAATGGCTAAGGATAAACAATTAGGGCATAGTAACGGGCATGAGCTCGGAGCTGACTCACAATACGAGCTGGCCACCGATCGGCAGAGGTATGAACTTAGTTAACCAAGATATGTGCAGACATGGTACTTTTATATTCAAGTTTGCATTCAAGTTTTATCATATCCAGATACTTTGGGATGTCTTTGAACGCGGAAGCGATTCTTGCTTGACTTTCTGATCCCTCTGTGCGAGCCTTTGGGTGTCACCTGACCCTTCAACGTGTTTGAGCTGATTTTGTAACGGAGATCTGTAATACTTCGGGTCGGAGGTGTCGCCTTGTTATTTTGTGGATCCCGCACGGGATACAAGATAGGTGTTGCAAAGAACCATCCTCCGTTGTACTCTAAAACCCTATCCGATACGTCAGGCTCACAAAGGTGAGCAGCAGCTGTTTGGACCCTGGGTCATGCGTCTAGACTCGCCCTTAGATTGCGCATCACATAATTCACGTTACGCGCGCCATGCGCTCGAGACAGCTGTGAACCAGGCAGTCACAAATTTAAGTAATCAAGCACTTAACAATTCAGATAGCTTGAAATAAGACGATCAGTGGCCCTTCGTGACCTCGCAGCAGCATATTTCCCGGTTGGTGAATCATCCTTGACAAGACGCAGGCGCTGTTCTACCCATCCATACCAAGTCATTATCGCTTGGCCCTGGTCAATCTTAGAGGGTGGATGGAATGCTTGTACGCCTGATCTGCAGCTGAATTGCGCCAACGTGACAGCTCTGAACGTGTCACAAGGTAAGGGTTTGCCGGGCGCGTGAAGGAGACATCCTGCAGCTAGCACTGCAACAACTGGTGCTTAAGAAGGGCCCAGCCAGACGTTGCGATCGAAAGCAAGGCCTGGTATGCTACCTAGGTAAGGCTTCACTATGAAATTGTGCTCGCGGCGCCAGTATCTAAACTTTGAGCCTGGGCAAATATATTGGTACGAAAAATACCTATGACAAAGAGCAAATATGTAAGCCGAAGGTAGGAAATCAAAACGGTGAGGGATTTCAGACAAGCTTGACGCTTGAAACACATCATCGGAACCCTACAGATGACAGCTACGAGAGGGATCCAGACGCCGTCTGGGTTGATCGTGCCCATACCTAAGTAGTCCACCTGCTCGGCCATACAGTAGTGCAATTTGGCTGTGTGATCATCTGCATTGTGAATAATTGGTTCAGTTGTAGCAAGAGTTCTGCTCTTTGGTGACCCATGATTCACCCAAAAGTGCGGCTGAAGGGATTACGGAGAAGGCTCGGAAATTGGTGTGGTGGGAACCCCACGCAAAGGTTTTGCTTCAATAATGACCTGCTCCGCGCCTCGGAGCGATTTGGAAGACTTTTGCAGGCCCTTATCACGGATAATGTGTATGACATGGATGGTGGGAGGGAACTTTGCCCCTCCGCGGCAGAATAGCTAAGCGGGGCAAGTGGTGAATTGAATCTACCTAGGGTAGACATGGTTTTATGGATGGATTTTGCTAAGAATGCAGGACATCTAGCATATGTCAAGCTAGCAGACTCCGTAGTAACGTACTTTTGTATCTCTATTACTGGAATATTCAGTGCTGCTCCCCCTCCAAAACCCCGACTTACGTTAGCCGCTCACGCCGCTGCCCAATCCCACCTCCGATCACCGAAGCCGCAACCCTCATCAAGGTCACCTCGCTTCCGTTTATCTTCGCCCACAACCCTCATCCTACAGATTCCTATCCACCCCACAAACGTACACTCACATCGGTCTGGGAATTATTCGTGTCTCCTGTTGGAGATCCTCCATCGGAGGTGTTCGTTTGTGCAGACAAACTTCTGTGTACATATCATACGGAAGAGGGCACCGTCGCATCGCAGCAGGCCCGCGCCACCCGACTTCAACCGTAATCCCTCCCTGCCTCGTTCTCTGAGAAAGCGACATCCGCCAACTGACTTCTTATCTATTCTAGATCTCAGAAACGAACTCCTGGTGGAGTATCAAGCTCTCAATATGTTGAATCACATATCATAGCCTCACGCGTCCTTCGGGACATCACTTCCACCGCTAGTAGATGCCACACCGCTGAGCGAGTGACTTCTCGGATTGGGGCTGTGACCTTCGATTTTATCGGTTTCCGAGGCCTCCACCATCCTCACACTCATAGCCGCTTGAGGGAACTGCGAAAGCCGTCGTGCGACGTGCTAAATCCTACTTCTCGATGACGCACCACAGGCGCGAGGTCGAGCGTGACCACAGCCTTTCCAATACAGCAACGATTCAGAATCAACCTACTTCGTCTAATGTCCCCACAATCAGCGAAGACGAGCTTGCCGGCGAAGCAGACGAGCCGCCGGACGAGCCTCATAGCAAATTTACGAAATCCTTACCCTACCTTCTGTCACGTAGAGAGTCTCTCTTGACACAAGCACTTCGACCCAGTGCAGATACTTCAACGGACGATGATGATCATCACGATCGTGTCCAGAAAGCCGCGAGACTCATGTCAATCGCATCGACAGCCAGCAATACATCCACATCTGAATTTGTCAGCGATGTGTACCCTGCCAGCCCAGACACTGGTTTAACCACGCCCAGTCCTAAGCTATTACCAGCAAACTGGATCGGAATGGCCTACAGTCCACCAAGGGCATCCACGGGCGGTCCAGGCCATGTAGATCGTAACGGCGCGGAAGGGGCTGCGCGTCCAACGGATCAGCTCTACGCTGAGCCCAACCCCGAGAGCAAGCTGGAAGCCAACTTGGGCCGCAAACGCTGCATCAGCTTCGCGTGTGGTGGGAGAAGCAGTGCGAAACAGGAGGCAGAGCCAGCAATCAATGCCACGGTCACACAGGCTACGGAGCCGCCGAGAAGAAAATGTCGGTTGACGTTCGCCTGTCCTACACGATCATCGAGCCAACGTTCGATTGAACGGAACTCGTCCGAGAAGACTGAAGTGGAACCCTCCCTGCTCTCATCGTCCAGTAACGCAAGATCGAATCCTATACCGCAATCACGTCATCATCGAGACTCGGACTCAACGGTCAGGAATGAATCACCTAAGACTGCAAAGAAGAGCCCCCCTGTTCGCATGCGGAAATTTAGCACCAACTCAGACCTTGGCAAAAGTGAGGCATTCAGATTTCACGAGTTCGGCACGGATGAAGAGGAGCCAGAGGACTGGACACAGGTTTCTACGTGTCACCGCAGCCGTCTCACCGTAACCGATACTCTACAGATAGAAAATGAGATCAGACGCCTCGGTGAAGAGGCTGAAGAAGAGGCTCTGGAAGACGAGGAGGTTGAACGAGCTTCGTCTTTGCGCGAGGATGCAGATGACTTGGAGGAGTTGGATGAAGAGGGAGGTGCGCTCGACGATGAGCTGTCTTCCGACGAGGTGTCGGACGCGGGCTTCCAGACAGATGACGAAGAAGGCTTTGCAGTGTCTGATGACGATAGCGACGCCGATTCAGACTATAACTGGTGGACTCCTGGACGTTCTACTGCGGCTACGTCGACCGATGGTTTGGACCAGGCATTGACTCTTGGTCCAGCTAATGCTTCGGAATCGTCGATTGGTTCGCCGAGCAGTGGTCGTCATTCACCTAGACCAGTGCCATACAACAAATTCAGAGCACGCAAACACACAGGCCACTCGAAGATAAGACCGAGCACGCCCGAGTTGCCAGATAGTACCGACTTCGTATGTGGCACCTTGGACGAGGACAGACCGCTCGAAGAGGCCTATGCCTCATGCATCGAGCAGCGGAAAGCTGCTGCTTTTCTGCGTAAACTTACGGCTCAAGATATTGATCCAACCGCTCCAGCTTCTGATTCTGACATGGACGAGGAGGACGAAGACGACTATGAGAACATAAATGCGAGCGATGAGGAAGACGTGCTTATACATGGGGAACTGGAGCATGATGATAATCATATATCTGGTCGCAAGCGTGCTTCTCAAGCTTTGCGTTTGGCACCCCATTCTCCAAGGCGTCTTCGCTCTCCGCCACCACCGCTTGCCCGTGGCAGAAGCCATGCGTCCCCACCAACGCTATCAAGACGTAGTACAGGACAGGACTCTCCTGCTGGACCGCCAAAGCGCGGTAACATTCATCGCTCTCCTCCTCCGCCCAAGCGAGGAGGTATGAACCGCTCGTCTCCATCGCCATCCAAGCGCGGTACTCACCGTTCACCACCTCCACGCCGACTCTTTGGCCAATCGCCCAGTCGATTCCGTTCACCCCGGCCTGTCTCCCGGATGCACTCTCCTCCACCCTCCGCTGCTGACTCAGACCGCGCATCACCTCGACCAAGGAACATCAACATTGAGCGTAGACAACTTGCACAAAGACCGCAGCATGCCTTCACGAGCTCACTGCCCAGGGCTCCGAATCCCTTTGCCAACGCAGCACCTAGCAACAACCGCTTCGGCGCAAGCGAAGACGAAGGTACCCCCCGTCAGGCGCATGCGCGTGAAGCCATTGGCATCGTTTATGGGCTTGAAGCGAAGAGGAAGAGGCGTCATGAAATCCATTACCAAAAACATCGGAAATGCGGGAAGGACAAGCAGCGAAAGCCCCAGCCAGGGAAAGGGGCCCAGAGAATGAGGGAAGTTGGTTTGGAGGTTGCAGCCCATAAAGGCAAACATGTGCTTTCGATATAAGGCAGCGCCGCTGAGATTTCAGCATCTTTCGGGTTCCTTTGAATCCGCTGGTCGCTCCTTGACGAGAGCTATTTCTCGGTTATATTCTCTTTGGTGTTCATGTATTGCATGGAGGGATTCTCAGGGTTTCAATTGCATTTTTGTACTGAATGGAACGGACCTATAACGAATGCATGACTGTGCAGCTAGATTATGGCTTTATGATGCATTTGAGCGAAGCATGCATTGGTACCTTGAGCTAAGGTAGTGATAGGCATACCTGGTCGCATGAATTTGACATGTTACGCTGCATTTCCATAAAATAGGTGTGCAAGATCTCGTCGTTCAAATGCTCGCCCTTCGCAGATTACGTCAACGGCCTTGACACTTGTCAGCAACGGTCACGTGCACGTTTGACCGGGGATCGGAGAACTTTTGGAGTCCGCCGAATCTCAAAACGGGCATCACAACGCCTCGAATAATACAGTATTGCAGCTCATAGTCTCTGCACCGAAGGATCCGCAGTTAGGACGCAAGATCGCACCCATAAACTTTACCCGTACTGCGCCGTCTCCCACCTCGCACGTCTACCGATTCGTCTGGTACAATGTTCATCATCAACTGGTGTACGTAGCCGTAATCTCCTAGGCATGGCCCACTCCACAAAACCCCCATTGCCACTGCACTGATGACTTTGAATGCTTACGGATAACGTCTAGTCTACGACATTCTTGCGTCCCTAGGCCTCCTGAATAAGGTATCCGAACACAAACGTCAGCTCGGGATATAATGGTTTGCTCACCCTATGCATAGCATGCGAAGCTCTTGTTCTTGGGTCTAGATAACGCGGGGAAGACGACACTGCTGCATATGCTCAAGGTAGGCTTTCCAGCCTTGGTGGACCTGTTGAGTCGCTACCGCAACTTCCTGGCTTTGCGCCGTAGCCGCGGCAGAGCGCCAAATACCATATCGAACCTCTAGCTAACCATTTTACTCGCAGAACGATCGAGTTGTACGCCATACATCCGCACCACCAATCTTCGCACCTATCTTACCTCAACGCAGGCCGTTCTGTCCCCGACGTTACATCCAACAAGCGAAGAGTTAGCCATCGGGAACTGCAGATTTAGTACGTAGGACCTAGTAGGAAGCAGTAGAGTTCACTGCCGCAGATATGAGGATAGGAGGACGCTGGCTGACGCTGGGTGGTACCACTGCAGCTACCTTTGACTTAGGCGGACATGTGGGTTTCCCAACCTGAAAGAGTACATGCATGGGATATTTGGCAGACATGCTGGTCATTTCGGCGATGTTGACAACCTGGGTTGCAGGCACAAGCTCGGCGGTTATGGAAGGACGTAAGTAGCTAAAATTCGATATTGTCTGAATGACATGGGACTGACAGAACGGATAGTACTTCCCTGAAGGTAGAGACAGTCCATGTACTATGTCTGCACATGGCTCACAACGTAAAAGTGTCCGGTATCGTGTTCTTGGTTGACGCCAAAGACTACGAGCGCCTCCCGGAGGCGAAGATAGAGCTGGACGCTCTGGTGAGCTTGTCAACTAGGAGACACGGTATGATTAGCTTACGCGTTACCCAGCTGTCAATGGAGGAGCTAGCGAAAGTCCCGTTCTTGATATTGGGAAACAAAATTGATCGTAAGTGACAAGTTTAGATATGACTAATAGATTGCTGATAATAACCAGACCCGGACGCTGTCAGCGAGTGAGTATCCTTGAAAGCAATCTTAGGCCAACACTTACATCTGGAAGGGACCAACTCCGACATGAGCTAGGATTGTACCAAACGGTATGTTCTCTGGTGGTAAGGGGATGTGGCTCTATGGCTGACGATCGTACAGACGGGCAAGGGCAAGGTCGAGAACTTGAATGGCATAAGACCAATAGAAGTCTTCATGTGTTCCGGTAAGTTTTCATTCTATTTGTGTGATGCTTGCATTTACTGACTCTGGCCACAGTTGTCATGCGTCAGGTAAGCGAGCTTATGTTGCCCCGAGATTAATGATTGCTGACGAGACATCTAACTATTCACAGGGTTACGGAGAAGGTTAGTCGACATATGTTGCTATCCGTGGCCCTCGAAGACTTGCTGATCATCATAGGCTTCCGATGGATAAGTCAGTATGTCTGAGCAGGATGAGCAGCTTGTATGGGAGATCGCATCGGGCTCGATCGTGGACCGCTTACTTGGCGCAGAGAGAGATTGTAACACTTAGAGGGCGTTTGTGCGAATAATGAGCGGCTTGACGAAATCTTCATTCACCTGGCATGAGAGTGGTGCCGTGGTCCATATCTGCATTTAACCAGATTATCGCGATTCAGCAAAGGTTTGAAAGCAACATCGACCTCGATTGCTCTATATACCTTCAACATCTCTTATGCAAAGGCTTCGTTTCATGTAATTGCTTTTTGTCGAAGGACTTGCACCTAGGTTTTCCATGATCAACTATGGCAAGCTCATGTATGAGGAGTTTTTATAATTTGATATACATTGATCAGTGATTTGCACAGCATACTCAACCGCAACCAAATAACCGAGGACACGCAACCATCGCATAGGGTAGAGCATTCCTCACTGGAGACTCTCTTACGCCTCAAGCTTTGGTTTTGGAGCGATATTTGCTAAGGTAATGAACTGCACTGGTTCATGATCTTGAGAGAAATGGCACGGTTACCGGCTTACCCCGCCTTAGGCCCTTCCACACTCCAGGCAACCCCATATCAACATCTCAATCTTCCATAACCGCCAAAAATTCTGTTAAGCTTGAAGACGTTTCTACCGTCGTTGTTGAGATATAAGAGTACAAATCGCTAGCAACTCAGAAACCAGTCCATGTCTCGGTGCTTTGTCAATTGATCGTTTTACCAACAGTATCTGTTGCAACCGGTTGCAGCTTAGAGTCCCTTGTCGTGAAAAACAGTTCTGTGATATATCTCAAGCTATGAAGTTTGCATTATACATCTCCTTATTCCACGGGGCAGTGTCGGCCCTCCAAGCGTCTCAGATCCCCTTCAGAGCAGTTGCTCCGGACGTCTCAGATTTCGTTATCTTCGAGAGTCACACATCGCCAGACCACAAAATCAGAATAAGACAGCAAAATGACACCATCTG
This sequence comes from Lichenothelia convexa, assembly GCA_021030975.1. Lineage (NCBI taxonomy): Eukaryota > Fungi > Ascomycota > Dothideomycetes > Lichenotheliales > Lichenotheliaceae > Lichenothelia > Lichenothelia convexa. The sequence goes on from JAGFMK010000315.1 coordinate 21,656, forward strand.
CGACGCCCGTTCACCGCAATACACCGGCTGGCTAGACGTCGGCTCCAAGCACCTCTTCTTCTGGTTCATCGAAAGCCGAAACAAGCCCACCTCGGACCCGCTGACGCTATGGATGACCGGCGGTCCCGGCGGCTCCAGTCTGGCAGGAATGCTGATGGAACTCGGTCCTTGCCTTATCAACAAGCACGGCAACGGCACCGTGCACAATCCTTACGGCTGGACACAGAAGTCGTCGATGCTGTTTGTGGATCAGCCTGCTGGAGTCGGGTTTTCCTACTTGGATGAGGGGGAGGCGGTGCCTGAGGATTCGTTCACGAGTGCTGCGGACATGCATGTTTTCTTGCAGATGTTTACGAGTCAGGTTTTTCCGGGGTTGAGGAGGGTGCCGTTCCATATCTCTGGGGAAAGCTATGCGGTAAGTGTTGAGAGATTTCCCGAGCCAGTCCACATTGTTCGCGCAAGAAGTCTTTCCCAACTCCCGATTACAGAAGTGACACCATGTCAAGACGGATTGGACCTATTGAGTCGATAGAACTTATTGTCAGCCAGCTTCCAGTGTGCTCCTTGAAGAGTTCTTAGGGATCTGGAGTGAAAGACAGCCCTGCTTTGTCGCTGGACTTGGCCGACACTTTCGGGCTATCTCGCTTTTGATCTCCAGTTCGTAACTAAGCACTCTCAGGGCCACTATATACCGACACTCGGCGCTCAAATCAAGCAACAAAACACCCTCCACCCATCCCACCCACAGATCAACTTGAAGTCCGTGCTCATAGGCAACGCATACGTCTCACCACGTGACAGTGCCTTCGGATTCTGGGAGACGCTCTGCACGACGAAACCAGGCGTCGACAAACCCGTCTTCAACGAGACGCGGTGCGATATCATCGCTGAAAACATCCCGCGCTGCATGAACGTCGCTCATGCTTGTTACAGCCACCCGGATCCCGCGATCTGCTTAGCTGCGCAACAGGTCTGCTGGGAGGGGATACGTGATTACTACTATAATGAGACTCACTTGGACACTGGGAGGCGGAACCCCTTCGACAGTAAGCTGATCAAGTCACTCCCTGCATGAGAACCTACCACTGCTGCGCTCGAATATTATTGCTCAACTGCCCCCCAAGTCAACTGCTCCTGGCTAACGTTCCCCACCCACAGTAACGAAACCCTGCGATGTCGAAGACATATGCTACCCCGCAGCCACGCATGTCCAAGACTACATGAACTCCCCGCCCGTATGGCACGCTCTCGGCATCCCCAGCAACATAAAACACTACAACATGTTCTCAGCCCCCGTAGCCATGGCCTTCAGCCTCACGAACGACGAAGGCATCTCCATGCAGCCACAAGTCCAATACCTACTAAACAGCGAGATAGACGTGATGTTCTACCAAGGGAATCTGGATCTAACATGTAACACGGCGGGGAACCTGCGCTGGGCGAATAATATGCCGTGGAAGGGACAGGCGGAGTTTGTGAGTAGGGATCTGACGCCGTGGAGAGCGGTGAGAGGAGGGAAGGAGGGAAAGGCTGGGGCGTTCAAGGAGGTTTATGTGGATATGAAGGGGGGAAGGGGGAAGAGGACGAGGTTTGCGTTTGTTACTATTGATAGGGCTGGGCATTTGGTGAGATCACCCATCACTCCGAAGAAGATTATGTGCTTATGCGGTTGCTAATACGGTGCTAGGTACCGATGGATCAACCGGAAGTTGCATTGGATATGTTCAACCGATGGATCTCAGGGGAGCAATTCGCGTGAAGCAAGGGCTCGTGTAGGGAATACTAGTATGCTGGAACACTTCGATAGTTCACACGTGCTAAATCCGGAAGGCGAGCGGGTAGACGCTGCAATATGCCATACCAGGTTCCCCGAGAGGATCATAATACAAACCCTTCCGGTAATTCAATCCAAAAAAGCTGGAGTCTGGGGATATCCGGTCAGATTTACCCTAGTTCTACTTCCTAACCTCAATTTCAAGGTATTACGCGTGTGTGCTGTATATGAGAATCAGGTCATTGCCAGAACCGTAGTAGATAAGATTGGTCCCAAAAAGGGAGCTAATTCTCCGGGCGGGGACCACACCCTAACTGCTGGCCGCTATTTCTGTTGCGTGAAGCGTGGGGCTCTTAAGGAAGAGTGGTGTTTGAGACAGGAACTTAACGCTTGGTTGATCCATCTCAGCGCGTTGAAAAGAACATTTTCCGTATTTGTTCATAAACCTTGTGCTCAATAAGCGGTTTTTCTTTGCCGGCAGCACACCTACTACTGAGGACTGCAAATCTCCAGCTTACGGCGGGCTTGCGTTTTTTGCTTCCCCACACTTGACAAAATCACCTCAATATGGGCCCTTACTCGTGGAAAATCTGATCTTGGGTGTGGCTGATTCATATCGCCACTCTTGACATCCCGAAATTTCATATAACAACTCATTTCTACACGTACCAGCAACTAGAGGTTGAGAACAGGAATGTTCCGCTCCAAATACCCATACCACCTCGGCAACGTCCTCTTATACCCCGTCCCACTGCTAAACTGCAGATCCTCAATCGCGCTCGCCCACCTCACCAGCTTCTCCTCCGCCCACGCAGTCTGCATCAGCGCCAGCCCAAACGGCATCCCCGTCGACGCGTGCACGCCCGCCGGGACCGTGATCATCGGGTACCCCGCCTGCGCAGCGATCTGATACGTCTGGCCCACATCCGGCGGCACGAGCAGCGCGTCCAGCTGCCTACCATCCGGACCCATGGCGAGCGCGGCATCGATGCCGTCTTCGCGCGTGCTGCGCTGGCAGAACGCGAGGGCTTGGTAATACGTGTCGTCCATGACGCCCTTAGTGGCGAGGGAGGCGAGGAAGCCGTCTTGGCCGGAGTAGAAGGCTGGGATGCCGAGGGGCCAGGGGTTGCCGCCTTCGGAGCCGTCGTTGGCGAGGTTGTACGCCACGATGTCTTCGAGCAAGCGGATGGGCGTGTTTTCGAGCTCCGAGAGGTAGGCGGCAATGTTGTTGTAGAAGTCGACTTTTACGACGGTGTATTCGGACTCGTTGGGGTAGCCGCGCGTGGTGCCGTAGTCCCAGTTCCAGTAGGGGGCCACGACGGTGCGGTAGCTTGGGAGCTCGGTGTTGTTGATGATTGCTGCGCCGGCGGAGCGGATGAGGTCGATGAGAGAGAGGAGGATGGCTTGCTGCTCTGCGTCGGCGTAGATCCAGAAGCTGTTCCATGGGAGGCCGAATGTTGCGTTGGCGAGCGCGGACTTGTCTGTCAGGAATTTAGTATACCCACCAGTTGGGGTCTTGCCGATCTGCGCTGCAGTGTAGTTGTCACGAGGATCAGGACCGTATATAGCGTCGAGGGCATAAGTGGCATCCCGGACTGTCCGGGCAAAGGTTCCAACACTGTCTTGATGGGCCGACTCTGGGATGACGCTGCGTCATTTTTCAGTTTCTTGCTCCCAATGAACTGACTTGGCCTATCACCTACCCAGCTCGAGATGTCAGACCAACCGTAGGCTTGATACCGACAACAGCATTACGCTCAGCGGGATTAGTTACGCTGCCGTCAGTCTCCGTGCCCAGCGCAAACATAAAGGCATTGGCGGCAACACCGGCGGCGCTGCCTGAACTGCTTCCTCCAGGGTTGAGTGTCAGGTTGTACGGGCTTCTAGCTTGTCCGCCTCTGGCAGAGTAACCTTCCGAGTAATTATTGCTGCGCATATCAGCCCACTCACTCAGTGTGGCCTTTCCAAGGAGTAGTGCTCCAGCCTTGCGAAGCTGCGCAACTACATGGGCATCTCGAGGTACAACGGAGCCCTGGAGTGCCCAGCTCCCAGCAGTGGTCTGCATCCGGTCCTTTGAGGCAATGTTGTCTTTGACCATAAAGGGGATGCCATGTAGAGGGCCTCGGACTCTTCCGGCTGCACGCTCCGCATCGAGGGAAGCTGCGATGTCAAGGAAGTCGGGATTAACTTCGAGGACAGAGCTGACAAGGAAGTTAGCATGGTTTGTTCAGTCTTTGCATGCTTGGTCGTTGTAGAAAGCTCCGTTGCCGCGGCCAAACCGCACCCATTTCTTGGAGAGAGGGCGTGAATGGGAGAACTGATATTACACCATGGGCGAGAGGTCTTTAGAGTTTGAAACTCAGCTAGGGGTTCTTACTTTATATAATCCTGTGTTTGATAGATGCGCCGCAGATAGCACATAGCAATTTTGGTTGAGGTTAACCGCCCCTGGTTCATGTAGTCTTGCAGCTGGTCTATAGTAGCCTCTTCCAAGGTGATGCCATTGCATTGCGGCATCGGGAACAACGCGGTGGAGGTCGCCAGTTGCAATTCTGGGAAGTAGTAGGGGTATGGCGATTCTAGAGTTTGTGTGTCGCTGACCTGGTAAAGAGAAGCATTCCATGAGTTACTAAGCTTCATGAAGGGGCACTGTGCCGGTAGGTGAACGAACATTTGAAGATTTAGGGCTCAAGCCGGTGGCATTTGAGTAATCGGGTTCGTAGGATTGTGCATTTGCTGAGATCACACAGAGCACGAAGGCTGCTGCCAGTCCTAAAAAGTATGAAGACAGCATGGTATTGCTCTTTATCCAGTATTCAGAAAATCATCTCAAGGTGGAGTTATTTCCTACGAGAAACAGATGAGCATTTCCCCTCTTGCGCTGACTGCCTACCAGAGGGATTAAACCTTTCTATTTATTTTACTTGCAGATGGAACCGATATCCGGTAAGCAGTCCGGCTTTTGTTATATTGTATGAGGAACTGGAATGGCCGGTATAGTATCTGAGGCAATGGGCCCCAGAGTACAGAGTGATGAATATTTCGTACATGAAGGATTCTGATAGGCGCAAGTGCAAGATGCTGATTCGCGGGTTAATCTCATTTCTACATGCCTACCTAAGGTACCTAGTGCAGGTACTCTTGGAAGCGCCGACAGCGGGTGCATCGAGAAAGATTTCTGGACAGACGTCCAACTTATGATTCAATGGAAGATGCAGCAGTGATTGGGCTCATAGGTTTTTGCGATATAGCTAGACGCAGCCGCACAATAGGTGCTCATATTCTACGGTCCCAAGTCATAACCAGGCGAAATTCCTAAGGCACGAGTTCCGCGCTTGAACCACAAAACCTTCATACACGTCAGGTTCATGAGACAAGAAGGAGAACTTGTTAGCTTTGACAATGGCTCCTGGGCAGCAGCGGCCAAGCAGCGTGCCAAATCTCGGCGAATTAATCTACCTAACGCCCGGGAGTCATGTACTTTAAATTAGTACATTGCGGTTGTGAAAGGATTGAATGCAACATAAATAGAAACAGTGCTTGGGGAAGGTGTGATATCGGGTGGTAGGTATACTGGAAAAATCACTCGTTCTTTCGTGTGGGTTGACTTTTGATCGTAGGCCAAGAGTGTGTACGGAGTGCGTGATCTAATATGTCTAGCTACGTACTATCGGAGATACCCTCACGTAGGAAGACAGCTTTTGCTAGTTGACACCAACCTCCATGCCAGTTTAGCTAGCCAAGATGCAGCGCTACGACCACCTTTGTGTCCCAATCCTAGATTAGAAGAATCTGCCATCCAAATGCTCTTCACAGGCTGCCCCTCCTGGGAAAGCTAACGCTCTCTGTAGCACTCTGATCCGTAAACCAGCTAACCTTCTCCTTCCCCATCTCATTCACCAATCCACTCGGCAGACTATGTCCCTCTTCAGTATCAAAGATCTTATGCAAGACCTCCTTCTTCCCCTCTCCCGTCGCCACAAACGCAATCGCCTGCCCCTGCACGACGACCGGCAAGCTCAGCGTGATCCTCTTCGGCGGCGGCTTCGGCGAGTCGCTGATGGACAGGACCCACGCATCTTTCTCCCGCAGCAGTGGAGAGCCTGAGAACAGCGAGCATGTATGTCCGTCGGGACCGCAGCCGAGGAGGAGAAGGTCGAACGAAGGCAGTTTGACGCTGTCACGCGCGGCGAACGAGTTGACGAGTTTCTTCTCGTAGTCGTCCGCCATCTCTTCTACGTCGTCTAGGTACTGCTCGTCGATGGCGTGCACGATGGGCTTGCCCATGTCCTCCGGGATCTTGTCAAGTAGCTCCTCTTTCAGGAGCTTGTAGTTGCTGTCTTCATGGTCCAACGGCACACACCGTTCGTCGGCGAAGAAGACTTCCCATTTGTCAAAGTGGACGGTGTCTTTGGGGCTGCCGCTGCCGTTGGCGAGGAGCGCTTTCGCGAGTGTCTTTGGGAGGGAACCGCCGGAGACGGCGACTTGGAAGACGGAGTGCCGGTCAAGCGCGGCGTTTTGGTGCTGGAGAATGTAGGTCCGGAGCGTCTGAGCGAGGTCGTCGAGGGAGGAGAACGAATAGAGATTTGGTGGTTTGCCCATGATTAGATACCAGGTGCGCAATAGTGTGACACTCCACGGCTATCGATATCTGCAGGCGTGTGGGCTAGATGGCGCTGTACCTTATGTGAAAAGGTCGATATGGCGATATATGAAGGAAGGCGCTGATAAATTGTTTTATACGCTTCGTTTCTTCCACGTGAAAGTGATCGAAGGCCCCGTTCGGGGATCGAGCGCTGTTACAAGCCGAAATAGTATGCTTGCTATCGTGGCCGATGTATCCTATGACGTTGGTACTGATAGCCAACGGAAACCTTCTATCATCCCAATGAAACTTAGTAATACACTTCACGGATTATTCATACGGCTTGATTATTCGCTCTTGTTTACTGTTAGATCTTTACGAGCGTTGACTCCGTTGAGAACGCCGCGTTATCCGCCTCAGGCACGGCTTGCCGCAACTTTCCGCAACCCCCCATACGGCCGCATGCACAGACTTCGGGGCAAGCTCTCCCGCATTGAAATCAATTGAAAGCCTAGCAAGTGCGAGACAGTACGAGGCAATAATCTGACTGCTAGGAGTATTGGAGAGTCTTCAATAGCAATGCGATAAGAATTCCAAGCGCGGAAGAGGAGGACTGTTTGCCTGACGTCACTCAACTTCTCGGCATGCTGCCGGAGGGTGTCACGTGGGTGTCTTGCATTAGCAGCCGTTTGATCTGCAGCAACGCCACATGAGGCAGTGCTCCTGGTTCGGAAGTTCAACAATCAGCCTGAGATACGTCCAGTTTTAATCTGGTTTGCGGAAATCTGCTGGAGCGGCATACGTTTGATCAATTACCATTTGGACTTCAAAGCGATTGCCAGATCCTCATAGTGATATCAATGAGTCTTCCTCAATTCTGCTACTCATTATGGTCCATATCGCTGAAGGTAAGTCAATTTCGGCTATCCTTGCTACAAACATCTAGTAGACGCGAGCCCCAGGTTTAAGCTACTGAGAGCACAATCGTATATGGATTGAAAATATTCTGACAGTATCCTCATCTTCTGAGCCAAGACATTGAACCTGCCAGGTTCTTATACAAATCGGAAGTAAAGCTCATGTCTCTTAAAAGCACAAAGAACTTTTAACCTATCGTAAAGCTTCGAACTCACACGAAACTTCCTGACTACCCTATCAACCCAATACGATTGGACATATTTGGTCCTCACGCTCTACTGCCACGCCTTGACAACTTTATGGTTGCCGGGTATCGTGTACGACTGACGGCCAACACCGAGGGACTTTGCGGCCCAATTGCTTTGGCGCGAGGTCTTACCGCAGCACTTCGTCGACGCGGACGACCTCATCATGGTCGACACCATTATTTCATCACTATTGTGACAATGATTGTTACCATCACTACTGCCGTGCTCATAACCTGTTGATAGTGAAAGGCTTATTCTAGGCTTTCCTACTCCTTGTCATCATGGTCCAGATCCTCCCAATCATCTTCGTTATCCTCGTCGTCTGCGTCCCCGCTTTCGCCTTCATCCTCGTCAGAACCATCATCCCCATCAGAATCATCATCCCCATCAGAATCATCATCCCCATCAGAATCATCATCCCCATCCACGACTGTCTCTGCGTCATCGTCCATCTGATTCTTAACTCTCCTCCTTCTCGCGCTGCTTCACCTTTGAGTGGTATCTTCTAATCCGCCTTTTCCTCATGTCTATGGCCGCCTATAAGAGTTTAAAATCGATATATCCAGTCTGCCTATCCACTGAAACCCACGCTTGAAAAGATCCTTCTCGCACCTGTTGATGGACTTTCCCATCTCTTCAGCATTTTTATTGTTTCCTCCGAAAAGACCCTTGACGAAGTTGAAGTCTTCGTTGAATAGAAGCTAATGGCCGGAACTGGCACGCTAGAAGATACCACCTCAAAGGCGAAGCAGCGCGGAAAGGAGGAAGGGGTGAAGAAGAAGATGGACGATGACCATGACTTTCAGACTTCTGCCCTAGCGTTGCATCATCATGATTGTCTTAGTTATAATTTCTACATAACCTCTCGTAAACGAATCCTGTCGTCAGCTGCTACTTGCACCTCGCCAGTCCACGCGCAAGCTGACAGTTATCCGGCTTTTTCCAGGAGTGAGCACGAACAAAGCATTGCGAATCAATTCCAGAGCATAGAGAGTGGATCTTATAGGATTGCGGGCTCTTCACTCGTGGAGTTTCTGCACAGACGGTAGAAGTATCTTGCTGTTGGACCACTTGACACCATCAAAGGTTCGAGGCTTCACCATGGGCCTGCACTATGTGATATGCTCATCTTGTCTTCCGACGTGATAGGATTGATGAGATTGTTCAGCCGAATGAGGCAAAAGCACGCCTGTGGCACGTGGCACACTTACAACAAGAGTTTCCAAGATCTGATCTTTTTCCTCTCAGTAAGATGGGTGCGACGGACCGCAAGGGACATTGAAGTTGCTGAGAAGTTGGTCCGCTCTTCAGTCTCCTTCTTCAAGCACTTACGCGCTATTACGCTAAAGATAAAAAAGCTTTCTTGCGCGTACTACAGGCGACCATAATTTGAATGGACTATATTAGTCGTAAAGCCAGATATGTGTTGGTTGCTTGTGCGAAATATGTGTATAAACTCGATAACGCTGTATGTAACACCCTCTGCTTCATGAGCTCATTTCTCGTCATGCGGCCCTTTGGGAAGGGTGTAGAAGACCAAAGTCTCAACGGGCACCAGAACGCCATCTGTCTCCGGGAACGGGATGACGTTCTCTTTGGAATTACGCATGCGCACTGGTAAGTCAGACTCGTGCGTCTACTCTTGATTGATCCCATTCTCCACACTCCACACATCGCCCTCGCTCCAAAAATCAACCAGCACAAAGTTTGGCCGGCGTCCTCCATACCTCTCTCGACATCTAACCACATGCTCGCCAAGCATGCCTTGTTCGAAGCCAGCCGCGTTGGTGTGCCCAATGTACGATACATTAGGATAGCGGAAACCGAGGAATGAAGCGTAGAGGAAGTGATTAACGAGAGATAAGCGATTCGGTGGCGGGAGGGGAGCCGTAGCGGGTGACCTGTGAAACAGCCAGGGTGGTTGGTATCGGGAGGGAATGCAGGAGAATTGGGATGGGTGGTCGTTGATGAAGTTTGTCTAGCACAGAGAATGGACGTCAAAATGAGGCGTTCCGTGTAACCAGTGAACGTCGACAGAAGTCACCCAAGAGCCGCTTGCTGCCACATGTGCAGTTGTTTCCTCTGACTGAAGTTTACGCACCTCAAATATGTAGCTCCACTCGTGTAGTAGAAACGGTACCAGATACTCGTTCGCCTGACTTGACAGAAAAGTCACAGCCCGCTTGCCGCTGCTAACCATCTCTTCTATCGTCGGCCAGTCTTCGACGTTCATGTTGCCCCGTTTGTGAGGAATATAGGAGATTAGATCGAAGCCTGTACGAAAGTACGCTTGCGCCCATTGCGCGAGGGAAGGACCGGCGGATACGAACAGGAATGTTATAACTATCGTTATTAGCACTTCTGTTACATCGAAAGCTTGGCCGATGGCAGCAGTGTGAACATACATTCGGTGGGGTTCTGCTCAAGCCATGCCTTGGTTGTCAGCAGGTAGTCATCCAGAGTCCCACCATCCATAAGCGCGCAGTTGAAGTGGCATAGTCGGATCTGCGAGGTGCCATTGGGGTCCCGGTGCCCTTGTGCTTGGATGAAGCGGACGCCAGACGCTAGTTGTATCGAGAGATTGAAGTATTGGTTTCCTTTGCAGCATGATGTTAGCTAGTCTCTAATAGTAGCGCCTACATGCTAGTTCTCGATTCATATGTAATAGCAAACCGAGGAGATGTGCCAGTATAATCTTCGTACCAGAAATCGACCAGTCGTTCTCCTCGTTTCGAACCGCAGCCGAGTCGTGCGTCCCGATGAACGTCTGCTCAGAGTACCTCCTCTTGTACAGCGCAGGATCCGGCGTCTTCACCGCAGGAGGCTCTGGATGCCAGCTGCTGGAGGGGTGGTGGTGTTCCGCGAGATAGGCAGCGCAATGCCAAGCGGTAACGACAGTGAGCAGAAATAACCTCAATGCGCACGTCCGTACGAAGCTACGCATGCTGCCCTCGCCGGCGAAGGGAGAAGAACACCTGCCATCACATGGATTCGATCGTGGGATTGCCTAGCACCATTCTTTTTGGCCCTGTTTTGAGAGACTCGGAAAGCTGTGCCGCTGGTTCGAGGACTACTTTCGGAGGCGCAGTTTCAAGACAAGGTTGTGTCGTCATCACCAAGTCTCACTAGTGGTTCAACGTATATATATCGTTACGTCGCCAAGAATTTCAATCCCTAGCATCAATGGTCCAATGGTCAGGATCTCTGCCTTCCATAGGAAAGGCACCCAGCTTAGCAGAGGGTCCGCGTTCGATTCGCGGTTGATGCATTTTTGGCCTTGTAACTTGGGTACACAAACTGCACTTTTGTCACCTTGATTCAGCCTCAGGACTTGGTGTCTATGGGGAGTGGAAGACTTTTCGGCATTGCTCCTGCAACGGGTAGCGTTGGGAGGAGCGAGGAAATTTGCAGGGGAGTCGTTCGTGGCTGAGGTATTTGACCTCTGCAAGAGCCGTTAAAAGACATCTCTGCAGCTGATGCGACGATCTTATGCTAGGTTTTGTGGTGTGGCAGCGCACATTGCTACACTTATGCTTGCAATGCTGAAGCACTGAATACAATGACCTATATGGCGGGCAGGACATGCCACCCAAGTGCGATATGAATTATTTTAAGTGATCACCAAAGTCGTTACGTTCATGCCTATGGCTGCATTCTAATAAACATACTCCTTACATGAAGCTTGATGCTGCCAAGCACGCCTTTCCATTACACCTCGTCCAACTCTCAGAACTTCACAGGCGGACCTTGAACCCTGAAAGGATGGGCCTCCGTGTTGAACACAAACTGGTTAACTCCATCATGATTTACCTGCCATGGCGCGTCGGGGGCAAACGTCATGTACGTGTACTTCATCACCTCCGCGAACAGGAAGCTTTCCTGGTTATCCTGCTTCGCGCCACCGCCGGGCGTATTTACATCGCTGACGCTAGTAAACCCGCTCATGGCCCTGGTTGTCGCGTTTATAGCTACGAAAGCGTCCCATACCCAGTCCTGATACATTGTGTTGCCGGTGATGCGCCAAGCGTAGTAGATCGACTCGATCACCTCCGGGCGGAGGATGTATTGGCTGTTGGTGATATAGAAGCCGGCACGATTATAGAACGCTTGCTGGGTTGCGGTAATGGCCGAGGTGTTCCAGGAAAACGATTCTGGTCCAATGCCTGTAGCGGTTTGGACGTATGTGTCATGGCAACCGTCCACGAGGGCGAGGCCGAAGTTAATGAAGTCTTGGCGCTTGGTAACTGAACCACCCAACAAGAAACTGCCGCCGTCAAAGCAGGTCAAGTGCTGGGAATTGTTGATCAGGTGTGTGCCGGAGAACTCGGCCAGGAAAGTGAGATCTGGCCTCGAGGACGGATGACTGGCTAGAAATCTCATGGCGGATTCGGCGGACGTGATCCAGTGATTAAGATAGTTCACGTAGCGTCTGGAGTCATAGACATACATCTTGAGAAGGTATTCATAGTAAGAATCGTCGCCGCCACTCCAACTGCCACTTGCATCCAAGAAGAGACCCGTGGTAATGTTGAGGTTGGTGCCAATCAGCCCAGGGAACGGCTCGGCAGTACGAGGGCGAGGATTGAGCAGGAAAGATTCACCCCTTTGGGCCAGCAAACCGTATTGAGGGTTTCCTGTCAAGTCGGAAAGATGCTGCCATTCAAGCACAAGGGTTCCAATAGTGGCAATGCCGTTAGTCGTTCCTGGATCCGTGGTCTGGGTGTTGATAAAGAGGTTGTTGTTGGGAATTCCAGTACGGGTGTTGAAAGCGTATTTCAAAGTGTTGGCAAGCGTCTGTGCCTGGCTTAGGAGCGCAGAGACTTCAGTGGCCTACGAAGGAGATTAATAACTCGACACCTCAATTCGACAGAGTAGACTTACGTTTGAGGCTAGGTTAGACAAAGGTCCCGTCAAAAGATCGTATCCGGACAGCATGCCGGCGAGATAGCGGATCGTCGTTTCGAAGAGGCTGACGCCTTGTGTAGGATCTTGTTCTCGGGTGAAGTCGACCGTTGGGACGTAGGCAAGAATCTCATCAACAATGTCAGGAATTTCCATCACAAGAGCAGTGCTGAGAGCATCGAAAGCGCTTGCGCCCCATCCGTTCCTGCAGGACATAAGTATCCGAAGAAAAATCATTCTCGTGTTTCCGCTTACCTCGAGTTGCCACAAGTGTTAGATACAGGATGGAGCTCGTCGCGTCCTAGACAGTACTTGTAGTACCCATCCCATGCAAATTCAAAAGCGTTTCGCACCGCAGCTGCACGATCAGCTGCTGTTGAGGGAGATGCGACAGGAGCCCCGGTTGACGAGCTGGAGCTCGTGCCGCTCACTGCTAAGCGCGTAGTTGACGGCATGACAGTGGAGTGATAACTTATAGTGGAGGTATGGTACTGGCCATAGGCGCCCGGGTCTGTATTCACAGAAGCAGTGCTGGTCGTATCATTGCCAGTCGTAGAAGTCGAAGTAACTTGGGGAGCTGCAGCAGCGACTGAGAGGAGGCATGCAATGGAAAGAAGTGTGAAGCGAGCCATATTGAACTGACTGAAGAAGTAAAGATAAAGAATAAAAATTTGTTATATATCGAAAGACTGTTCACTGAAGCGAAAAATCTGTTGTCCTCGAGCTACAAACCCGCAGCGAGCGAGCGAAGTGAAGCAGAGTGAGATCCCCAATATCTTTTATAAAGGAGAGTCATGAGTGAGCTGAGACTTTTCAATGTGACGTTGCTGTACCACGATAGGTGGTGGCTCGCTGAGGGGAAGTGGGCCATTGCCAAATACCTACCCCTAAGAGTAAGTTGCAGCAGTAGTGCTGGCGTAAGGGGACCACCCTGTCGCCGCCAAACTTGTTTACACATCTTCAGAAAGTTGGGCCCAGGCTTATTGTGGACTTAGATTCAAGGGAGTGGCTCGAAAGTCGTGTAGTGCAGTAGACCAGTAATGATGTGATGTTGTGGTCTGTTGATCTCCCTTCCGCGGGGTACCTGCAAAGTTGCTCTCGCATGCCGTCAGCCTGCAGCTACGCGTGACTGCCATCTGTACAATTTGTGCAACTTTGCTTTTCCGCTAAGGCTGCGTGACATGTTGGACCGGTTGCAACTGCAACATCTTGGTGTCGTTGACTCGCTGACAGTAAGTATCTAGCCACTCTGTGTATCGACGGAAGTATCGGCTAGGAGAGTTACCCAGAAATACCAGTGTACAGTAGTCACGGACAGTTCTGCTCTGGGGCCAAGAGCGCGACGATCTGCGCGCAATCCGGGAAGACGTCGAAAAGGATCGTTAACCAAAAATCATACATTATTGTCCCCGGATTGAGATCTAGTCTGGTATGCTGACGTTCAGGGTTACAACTGCGGGGATCTCCAACTTTGATGTTCAGGTGGACCCTTGTAGCCTTGAATTGTCCTCCATTTGGAGTGCTGTTCTGTGCCGCTTATTGGTCCCCGCTCCCATGGTACTGGTTACTTATATCAGGTGTTGTTATGCATATTAGGACCGGGGTGTTCGAACCGCTGTGGGCACTTTAATCAAATGAACACTGCACGAGAGATGAGGCATATACCTAGGATAGAGAAGAAGCAACGAATCGTACCTTGGCACGCGTCTCGTGGAAATTATACACGGAATAAGACGGAGCCATACGGATGACTCTAGTTGAATTTCTGAACTGACTGCCCTTGTACTTGCATACACTGTTGGTAAGGAAGCAAGGTCTAGTATGCCCTGTATCTTGCTGCGCTGTGGAGCTGAAATCCCTAGTGGACGAGACGAAATAACGGGAAAAAGCAGGCTTTCAGAGATATCAGTGGAAAATAGACTTTGTGCTACCTGTTTTACCGCGACAAGACCTGTCCTCTTCATGTTCTGTTAGCCTTTACACACCTCATTAGCAAAGAAGTCTGTTAATCATATCTTCCACCGTAATGACCAGCTCGCCAGGCTTTCTCATATAGAAACTTCGAAATGGCGTGGAAGCGTACCTCGTGAAATGCGAAGCTAGACACCAAATCGGTTCTTACACTATTCAAGAAAGGCTTTCATCTGATAGCTGTCTTTGGGCTCGACATCCGCCGTCAGATTCTCCCGTATCCTCTTAATATCCTCATCGCTCATCCCACACATCTGCCTCACATATCCCTCCGCGCCGCCATACTTCTCTCTAATCATCTCCAGTACCGCAAGCATATTCTCCTTTCTAACCCTCCATCAGCTCACTTCCCCTGCTTCCACCTCGCAATCCGAGCACTCACCTCGCCGAAATCATCCTCCCTACCCCGTCCCTATCACCCTCCACCATCCCACTCGCCATCACCCTCTCCACCATCTCGCTCCTCCACTCCCCCAACCCCTCCTCACTCCTCCCATACTCCTCCGCCACCACCTCATCCTCCACCCCCAGCAAACTCAACACCACCGCCACAAACGCCCCAGTCCTGTCCTTCCCCGCCGCACAATGCACCAAACACGCCTCCTGCTTCCCCTCTCCCTAAA
>JAGFMK010000316.1:0-36536 GCA_021030975.1 Lichenothelia convexa
CACCTTGCTAAGGTCTCCAACGGTATCAGGACTCACATCTATAGCGGTAAAAGCACTACACACGCTTCTAGCCATATAAATAGGTATTATACAAGCGTTACTAATGTGCGTGGCGAGGGAGGGCAGGCACCTACAGTTGCTGATCAGTTAAGACGGTCAATTATTAAGGAATCTACACTTATGACGCCTTTCAATACCTAGTAGTTCAAATCCACCTTACTCGAGTGGCTGATCCACGACGATATTACCTTTCGTCAAGCGGCTAGCACGCGTCTTTAAAAGCTCCTTATGCTAGCGAATCCGCTTACTGCAGCAATTACTCCACATAGCTATAGAGCGGTATCTCTATAGATTGAAGAGCTGTTTAGGGCGAAGAAGAAGGAGGTGATAGAACTACTTGTTGATCTAAAGAGCAAGGTCAACATCTCCTTTAATTTATGGACCTCAGGTAACCACCTACCGCTACTTAGCGTTATTGCTCACTTCATCGGTATATATATATTTCAAACGAGTGCTTTAGATAGTACTAACGTTGTGAACGAATAGATAACCTTGGCTATCTTAAAGTCGCCCTTCTTAGCCTTCCTGAAGTCCACGGCCCACATACTGGAGAGAATATTGCCGCTGCTGTTGGTGACGTGATTGAAGCCTATAGGATTGGCGATAAGCTAGGCTTCTTCACTACGGATAATGCAGAGAATAACGATATGTGCTTAGCGATTTTGGGGGGAAGATTCGGCTTTGATGCGGTAGAGCGAAGGCTCCGCTGTGCTGGCCATATCCTCAATCTCGTTGTAAAGGCCTTTCTTTATAGGAAGGACCTGAGCAGTTTTGAAAACAGCCTTGCCGGGGCTAGTGAGCAGCACGAATTGGAGCTTTGGCGGAAGAGAGGGCCTATTAGGAAGCTACACAACATCTGTGTACATATTAACCGCACGCCGTAGCGACGTGCGTTGTTCAAATCGAAATAGGCCGAGGCGAATCATGAAGTAGAGAAGCTCTATAAAGCTGCTGTTGATGGCGGTATACGATATAACTCTACTAAGTACATGATTGAACGTGCTCTGAAGCTTCGTAACGCTGTCGATCTCTATATGTTTGATCAGCTGCAGA
Source organism: Lichenothelia convexa (assembly GCA_021030975.1). Lineage (NCBI taxonomy): Eukaryota > Fungi > Ascomycota > Dothideomycetes > Lichenotheliales > Lichenotheliaceae > Lichenothelia > Lichenothelia convexa. The sequence continues at coordinate 1,114 of JAGFMK010000316.1, forward strand.
CTAACAATAAATCTACGCTCAGAGACGACATGCTTAACCGTGACGATTAGGCCGATCTCTCTCAGTTCCTCGAAGTCCTATAGCCTTTCAAATTCGCTACAAAACGCCTCGAAGGCAACGCATTAGCAGGATCACACGGTGTGCTCTGGGAAGTTATTCTTACAATGGATTTCCTACTCGAGAAGCTTGAGGGTTACTAGGAGCGCTTGTAACAGCAGGATACGGAGGATAACAACGTTTCAGACGAAGGAGACAAGGCTGCGGAAGATAGGGAGCACTTTAAGACATCAATAAATCAGGCCTGGGCAGTGCTGAATAAGTACTACAAGCTCTCAGATAACACCCCAGCGTATCGAGCAGTAGTAATCCTAAATCCACGGTTCAAGCTGCAGTACTTCCGTAAGAAGTGGAAAGAGCACCCTTCGTGGATTACCGATGTAGAAACAAGCCTAAAGCAGCTGTGGAATGACTATAAGGAGAGATACTAAGCCCTAGTTGTTACCGAGATAGTGATAGAGAAGAGCCAATTCGAGTTATTCATGGACTTCCAACTAGACGATCTCTCAGCTGACGAACTCGATTAGTACCTCTCCTTACCGTGCGACAACGTTTCTGACGCTCTATCGTAGTGGCGAAGCCACAAAGAGACGTGTCCGACGCTCTCCTTACTAGCCTTTGACCTTCTTGGCGTGCCAGCAATGTCCTCTAAGTGCGAGCGGGCATTCAGTAAGGCTGGGAGAGTCGTTACCGACGATAGGAACAGGATAAGTGGACGAACTATACAGGCCGGAGAGTGTTTGAAGTCCTAGAGCACTCAAAATCTCATTCAGATCGCCTCATTCAACGTCTAAGAAGTACTTCAAGCATTCTATACTATACTATCACTGTCCCAAACCACCACCTTCTCCGCTTCCTCCCTCAGCCCTATCCAAATGGTTTGAAACCATTTGCAAACTGTTTGAACCGATTGGATGATTCAAACCAGTTCAAACCGTTCAAACCGATTGCAAACAGCCCAATCCACGCTTTCTTATTGTTCAATCAATCAATCCATGAGGTCACGGATTGATTTGTTTGCCAATCGACCACGCTGACGCTGCTGCCAGGAGACCGGATTGTCACTGCTGCCACAGGCTTGTTGGTATATATACCTTTGGGGACCGTCTACAGCGTTAGGGTGGATTCAGATGAAGCCCACTGTCTCAATCTGCACACACGGAGTGGCTTCGAGGAACTGATCCAGTTCGCTGGGACTTGCGGTACTGGAAGGCCAGCTGCACCTTCGGCCAAGTTCAAAGAAAGGTCTGTCAATGCAGGCGCTTGGGATCGTCTGCTGGAGAAGATCGGGTTGCAGAGGCTTGCTGTTCCGAATGTGCTTTAGCTAGCGCTATGACTCGGAGAGGTCTCTTGTGGACTTAATATAGTGAAGAGAGGTGTTCTTGCTGTTCCACCGTTCCGTCGTTGCGTATCATGTAGAAAGCGATCAATGGCTCATGCAAGTGTGAATGATTAGACTACGTCCAATTTTCCGCGACAGGTTCAGCGCATCGTCAATTCATGCTCTTGAAGTAGCAGTAAACACTCTCTGTTGTTGGCGTTAAGCTAGCTCTTGACAATAGACACAGTTATTCGCGTGCGAATAAGGACAATGAGATCGGGCATTAGCAGCTTCTGAAAGCTTATCTATCTCACTACTCTCATCAAGACCAACACGACGGGGCTGACAGCTCCTTGTTAGAGCCTCAGAACTGCAGGTGAAATCGTCATGCGCCAAGCTAACAGTGCTATGGCTGACCCGTGATTGAAGACATAATACCTATCGGACAACCTGAAAGGTAGTTAGTCGTTAACAAGGACGTTGATGATCTTTAACCTCAAGAGGGAAATAATTCGGACACAGGAAGGAAATCGGACAAGGGGCGTTCAAGAAGCCAACGTGCTGGAACGTGGATCCCATGGATTGAGTCTCCAATCAATGGGCGACTCATAACAATATAGCTGATTTAACATTGCCTGGAAGAGCAAAGCTTGCGGATCTATTGCGATTTGCCCTTCCCACCATAGTGGTGTGTCCCTGCAGCAAACCCCGCTTTCTGGGTTGATTACTCAGCTGACAGATGTACCCAAAGTATAAGGACTTGCAAGGCTGCAGACTAACCGAACTCACAATTTCTTCTTTCCCTTAGGAATCCCAAGGACTTTCTTGAGATCCGCGTGTGAAGCCTAATATGGCGGTATTTCTTGGGTGGTGGGCCGCTTTGATCGTAGTTCTTGCAATTGGGATACAACTATGGAGATTTTACCGTCCGCAGTATCCCAAGGGTACGAAGCTGCCGCCAGGTCCTCCAGGTATGGTTCAAGTCTATACAGTATTGTTTCCTGGATTTCCAGGCTTATAGATTTCAAAGGGAAGCCGATTGTTGGCAACTTACTCGACATCCCGCCTAAGCACTCATGGTTGAAATTCGAAGAGTGGGCCAAGGTGTACGGGCCATTGTACCGCATTACCGTCATGAGTAGAAACATGATTGTGGTGTCAAGTGAGAAGGTAGCGAATGACCTGCTTCGCGAGAGGGGGACATTGTACTCTTCAAGAGAACAGCTACCCATGGCGGCGGAGCTTATGTCTCGAAATCTAAGGCCATTGTTCCTTCCCTACAACGGTAGTGTTAGACCTTTTCTACAGTCTTCTCGGCTGACCAGTCGAAAGATCTTTGGCGCCGAGGCCGGAAGTTAATGCACAATCTCATGATGCCGACGGCTGCAATATCCTACCAGCCGGTTCAGATTTACGAGTCGGAGCGGCTACTCCACGATTTGATCAAAACCCCACAAGACTACGAAGCAATCTTCGAGCGCTATGCCGGGGCCGTCATCATGAAACTGGCCTTTGGGAAGTCTTTCGGGCCTGAGACGGAGGACTTGATCCCAAGGGTTATCCAAGTTGTTCACACGGTAGAGCGAGTCGGCTCGCCAGGGTCGTATTTGGTAGACACATTTGCAGTACTCATGTACCTTCCCTCATTTCTTGCTCCTTTCAAGCGGGAAGCCAAAGTCTTGCATGAGCGGGAGATCTCCTTGTTCCGGGAGCTGCAGAATGATGTAAGAAATGAAATGAAGTCTGGCAAGAGCAAGACGTCCTTTACGAAGACATTCCTGGAAAAGCAGAATGAATACCAGTTGTCCGACGATGAAGGAGCGTATGTGATCGGGACACTCTTTGAAGCCGGATCCGTACAACATCGGCCGCTATGATGTCGTTTTGTTTAACCATGTGCCATTATCCGGAGTGGCAGCGAAAAATGCAACTAGAAGTGGATAGAATCATAGGGGAGCAGCGCATGCCGGACTTTAGTGACATGCCTTCTCTTCCCACGGTTCGCGCAGTTGTCAAGGAAGTCATGCGTTGGCGTCCTGTAACAGCCGGGGGAGCGCCGCACAAACTCGTCAAAGACGACGTTTATGATGGCTTCTTCCTTCCAGTGGGTACGATTGTGCACCCAAACCAGTGGTGAGTAATGGCCTAGTGGGTGTTTGATCTTCCCCATCCATCATCCGTGGCTTCCCCCATCGGACTGTTGTTGACTTCGTGGACCAGGGGTATCCATCGCGAGGCCGCCCTATATCCCGACCCGGAAACTTTCAACCCAGATCGCTGGCTGTCTTCGAAGTTTCCCACCTACCGCGAACCCCTGACCCAATATCCCAATCTACAAAACTTTTCAGCTTTTGGCTTCGGTCGTCGCATCTGTCCTGGATTGAACATCGCGGAGCGATCGCTGAACCTGCTCGTTGCACGTATCGCGTGGGGATGCGAGATCAGTAAAAGACCTGGATTCGATGTGCCTTGGTATGATTACACGGCTGGGTTCAATGTACAGCCAAAGCCGTTCGTGTTCGATTTGAAGCCGCGCAGTGAGGCTAAAGCAAGGCTGATCGAGGAGACTTGGAATATTTCAAAAGGCAGGGAGCCAATGCAAAGTTGACAGGAAACATGAGCCTACCTGGCAAGTAAGTGCTCTACGTTGTTAGAAGTGGTAGATAGGCAAATACGAAATGGACATGGTCAAAAAAAACTCCGCCTTGAAACGCTTCACAGCATGTTATATACTTCTTTTCTGCCACTTGGGCGTTCCCACTTCTTCGGCTCCTAGCTCTAATGCTATTGTCGATTTGTCTTAAAAACAGCAACATTAACAGGTCCCGCTTCTGTCAGGATCAAGGGTGAGTGGCTTGTCTGAAGCGGTAGGCCCACCACCCTGCAGAAATTCTCTGTTGAGGTCTTAGGTAGTATGTAGCGTTTTCCGGGTGTATGATCTTGCACTAGCGCCATTGCCATAGAAACGGATGATGAAAGGATACCAGGGCGGTATAAAAACTCAAATGAATGATGGATTAGGGATAAAGACCCTCCTTGAAGATTTTTGAATCGATACTTATATCGTAGCATCAAAAGAGTGCCCGTGATCTTCCAATATCAGAGACTAACGTTGCCCCTTTCCGGTACATTGATTGTTTTGATAACGGAGCCCTCCAGCAAGACACATCAGCAAAGGCACATGTCTGGCCATGAGGATCACTGAGACTGCTTCCCGTCTCTTTTCGCCACCAAATCCCAAACATGCTTGTTGACAAAGTACTTGCCGAGTTGCTCCTTCGGCAGATACTTGCTCCCTCTCTGCATGCCGATGCATTTCCCCTCTCCGGCGCCACACAAGCACTCAAATGGTCTCGGACGCGCCCATTCTGTCGACGGATAGAAGAAGGTTACGTCATCGCCGACTTCAAAGTCTCTGTCACGCGCAACGTGCACCGCACCAGACATGCCGTTCCGGTAGCTGCCCTGCGCATCGGGCGGATAGACACGAGTGGTTCATGTAGAGGAGTCCGGAGTTGAGCTCAATGTGATACTTATACTCTTATGATAGCGTAAAGTCCGTTTAGCCGTCCTGCCTCTTCGAGCGACTGCTTCTACGATTCAGCCAAACCTTTCTTCTACTGTACTCTGTGGTTGGTTTTATTTTGGAGTTGAGCGGCATGTTGAGTAGTTATCTCAAGCAGACTGTAAATACGCTTCTCTCTAGGTTTTGGAGCCATGCGCCGCCATAGACGATGACGTGTGTCATCGGGGCGATATTGGAACTGTCAAGTTCAGTTAACAAAGAAAACTGTTGCAGAAGAGCAACGCGCGGGGTCAGCGCCAAGATTCTTTGGAGCCCTTGATCACGTGCACCACGCTGCACTTAGGGCAATTTGGCGCACCAAGCTAAGCGAGGCCATCTTCTTCATTTTGCGGGCGCGCTGTGAAAGTCCACATTGCAACCAACAACTCTTCGAGGAACACCCGGCATAGCCTGAAGCGATTTCAATCTTCAGCAAACATGGTAAGCCCAAGTCATTCTTACTTCAAGCCCAATATCACCTTCACCTGTCCAAAAGACATCAAGTACCCATCACTCACGTCGTGCCCTCCCCCGGTCGGGAAGACATTGCTAACGTTGACTTACTCCCGTGTAGTCGGACGGAGAAGAGCCAACTTCGCCCGCTGCGGACGTCTCAGCCGCCGATGAAGTCGAGGTCCCCGCCGATACCTCCAAGTCCGGTCAAATGTCTGTTCTCGACGCCCTGAAAGGAGTCCTCAAACTCGCACTCATCCACGACGGTCTGGCACGCGGTCTGCGGGAAGCCTCGAAGGCATTGGACAGGCGGCAAGCTCACATGTGCGTTCTCAACGAGGCGTGTGAGGAGGAGGCGTACAAGAAGTTGGTTGTGGCTTTGTGCAGCGAGCATAAGATTCCGTTGATCAAGGTGCCGGGTGTGTCCAATCCATCAACAATGCTTCATGCAGAGTCCGTAACTGAGCTAAGGCTTTCCAGACGGCAAATCTCTAGGCGAATGGGCGGGTTTATGTACGCATCCATTTCTCTGCTTCTTGAATTCATGCTGGTGGTCATGTGGCAATGTCGTAGTCTTGGTGGTTAGTGGAGGGTGATTGAGAAGAGTGGCTAACCTGTGCACGCTTCCAGGCCAGATTGACCGAGAAGGGAACGCTCGCAAAGTGGTCAATTGCTCATGCGTCGTCGTCCGCGATTGGGGTGAAGAGTCTCAGGAGCGATCCATCCTACTGAACTACTTCCAAACCGAGCAATAAACGAATACCCTTCGTCCATCAACCTCGCATTCGGAGTGCTTTCCTTGAGGGGATTTCCCATGGAGGTTGTGGTTTACAATGTCTCGACATTTCAGAGACTTAGCGATGTGTCACCATAGACCAAGTTCTTGTCAGATATCGGCTTTTGCAAGTTACATTCAACGTCTGGCAGCGCCCTGCATGGACGCACTGTTGGTGACTTAGAGAATAACTAAGGGTACACCATCGAATGTCACTGTGTCCGGCCTATGCATCCACATTCCATGAAAACCCCCCATTGAACAGTGTAGTGTGTTGGTTCTGGAGCCAAGGAGTTCATTCTGGCATGTAACATCTCAATCTAAGGGCAATCGCGCCAGTCGTTTTCGTAAGTGCAGATCTTCCCCATGCTCTCATCTCCTTCTCTCGCAGAGCTTGTCTGTATATACACAATGAAGTCCGTTCGACAAATCATGACCTCCATCTCCTTCAGAGAGCCCCAGCACTCTTCAACATATTCGGCAACTGGCTCCGTTTCGCCTGCAAGTCCGAATTGCCGCCAATGTGCTTCTTGTCAATGAAGACATTCGGAACGGTGCGTTGATGGGTCATGTCCTCTAGAGCGTCCTGAAGTTCCGCGCCATCGTCTGCCATTGCGCCAATGTCAGCCTATGTCTCTGCCAGAGCAACTTGCCATAGTGCGTCTGTTGTGGGAATCCCTCTGGTCACGCTGAAAACGTACCGACTTGATCTAGCTCGATGGCGTAGTACTTGGCTCCCATCTCGCTCAAGAGAGCCTTGGTGGCGCGGCAGTATGGGCAATAGGATTTACTGAACACAGCTGTCGGATATCCTCGTTAGCGGGGATTCATACAGCTTCCATTGGAATCGCCTTGGCCTAAGCCTGGTGATGGTACCTACCAACAGGATTCTCATCGATGATGCTCTGAGCCTTGGTCTTTGCGGCGGACATCGTACCGGGCGATGGGGCGCGGGTGAAGAAGTGGCGTAGGAACGAAATGTTGGGCAGCTGGGTGTTCTGTGACCAATTGAGTAGGTCGTTATCTTTCGGAGACTGTGTATTTATGTTCAAGGAGATTAATGTGGATGGATTCGAAATAATGGCAGTGCTGAATCGAGTGACAAAGCATCATGGATGATGATTCCAAAGAAGTGGCGAAATGATGCAATCCCGCTGTTACGGAAGTACCTGGTGCCTTTGTCTCGATTGCAGCTCCGCGTCACGTGCGCAACCGATTAAGAGATGCAGAGCTGTCAGTGAATGCAGACGACGGAGCAATCCAGCAGCAACATCTTGAAGATCGCTGTTCTTTTTGCACCTTGGAAACAAAAGTGCCATTTACGGCTAACTGCAGATGCGCATCTAGGATGCTCTGGTGAAGCCCCTGCCAATACCTATCACAACCCGCGTCCAAGCGGAGCACTGAGGCTGGCACATCATCCATCTTACCCGCTGACAGATGATCGATTATTCCACGGCGCGGCAACCGCAACATTTTCCTCTATCCTTTACCCGTGGATGTTGAGTCTTTTAGCCCCGGAAGTGACGATTGCGGCGCACCGCCCAGATGCTTCTCTTTGTCCCGCCAGACTGACCCAGCTTCCCAAACGGACAATGACACCCAGAACAGGCTACACAGGCACATTGCAGGTAGAGCTCTCTACGAAAGCATCAGTTGTGCCATCAGGCATCCTGTTAACGAAAGATGCCGCCTGCCAATTCTCCCGCTGAAGTGCTCAGTCCTCCAGCTGTATGTGAAGCTTGCCGCCATTGAAGACCGGTAGCAAGCGACTGACTAACGATGTATAGGAATCTGCATCCCTCCAACGACCCTCAACGCCGTCCTACATCTCCGTTCTACGGGAAATCGAGAGCCCGGTCTTAGACTTAGCATCGACGCTCATGGCACAGGTCGAAGATGAAGTTGACGCAGACAATGTCAGCTTCCTAAGGGCGGAGTTGGACCCTCAGGAGGTGTGGCGTGCGCAAAACGCTGCGGATGAGATGCAGGGAACCAGGCCGGAAAATTGGCAGACTAGATCGGACACCTGGCATACCCAGTTGCGCTTGTTGTAGCTTCAAAATCAGCAGCGGCTAAGGCAAGAGAGGCAGAGGCAGCATCAACAGAGGCAGAATCCAGAGAGGCACAGGCAGAACCAAGACAGCCGCCAGGCCGACCGAGAGAGAAGGGATAACTTGCAGAGGATGCTAGATCGTTTAAGCCGCGGCGAGTCAGCATACAGCGATCGTGTTCCAAATCAACAGTCTCTCTACGACTGGGCGCCTAGCTATCAGGATGAAGATATGGCCGAAATGCAGGAGTTTATGGACCAGCTCAGCCGGCAGCAGTCAAGCACGCACCCCGATGTCCACGGTGTACTGGACAGGTCTCAGCTAGATTCTCAGAGACAGCAACAAGATCTCCCGTCCAACAATACTCAGCCTTCCCGGTCATCAGATTTGTCGCTCCGGTCAGCTGCCATTTTACAATCCGTACGGCGGCATTCCAGGTTTTCAGCGCGGACGAGGGATCATATGCAGCGCTATGTTCTGGAGCGAGAGAGGTCAGCACACGAAGGCGTAGAAAGAGATCGCTCAAGTCCTTCCCAGCGGCAACGCGATAGTCTCAATGCTGCTTGGCCAAACTCGCGCTATGAGATGAACCGATTAGCGTGGCAAAGTCAACAACGGCCATCTTCGGACGGACAATCTGTTTCCGCCAGGGACGCCCGAGCCCGTGTCGACGCTTACCGTCGTAGCTATCTTGAAAATCCCTTCTCGAGTCTGTCTATTGAAAGCCCTTCTCATCGTACTTCTTCCTGGCTCGAAGCTACGATCAGATACCTATCGAGTTTACGGTTCTCGAAATCCTACGACGAAGCATTATCTCATGCCATTGACGCGAACTTCGTGACAAAAGAGTTCTTTGGCGACGACCACGAAGATTTCCTACTAGACGTGGCCGATATTTCTCCTCCGCCAGAGACATCTTGGCTTCTTCCGGGAACGATCTTCTCCGGTCGCCAAAATGCACACCATGCTATAGCCTCAGCACCCGTTACCACGACATACCGTTTACCGAATAATCAATCAATCACAAGTACAACCTTCGATGCGAGACGGCCATGGCTCAGTCATCAGTCCCAGACACCTCATACATTTTCGTCCTCATTACCATACCCAAATCTTCCAAATTCGCACGGACCTACCGAAGGAAATCGTGGGCTTGACCGTTGGCCGGTTAGGGTAACTCTTCATGCGGTCGACTACTCGAGCATGACCATCTCAGGCACAATGGAAGCCTTCGACATCCCCTGCTCATCATCCTACCATTTGCCGATTCACTTCAGTTATCGTACTCAAAGTCCACTTATCCCGGATGGCAAACAAGGCATCACAACTTACCTCGAAGGCGAAATCATCGACTTCAACCGCTTCACCCTCTTAACAGAATCCTTTAGATCTTGTGTCAGTACGGATGCCATGTATTGGCGCAAACTGGAGCCATTTCTCTCCTTTGCCTCGGATGAGGACATGGTGCGGCATCTGGTCAGCAAGCGATGGTTGAAGGAAGTCCTATTTCGGGATTACATCTTGATGAGGTGGAAGGAGAAGTGTTTTGTGGATCCACAAGAGAGAGCCGGCAGCCCAAGGACGGCTAGAGAAGGATGTGGGCTGACGATCAGTGGTTTCTACTATGTCAGCTTACGGCGATCAGACGGCAAGCTTGAGGGGCTGTATTTTGATGAGACGTCTACCCTGTATCAGCGCCTGAGTCTGGAGGTTGAGCGCGGACAGGGGTTTCCGAAATGGGAGTTCAGGTGACGGAAGAGGAACGAGGTTTCAGCGTCGGAGGCTGTACATGGAATCCAACGCTGTCTTTGGAAGAAAGAGGAGCGCCTTTTGTATACCAGATGGCGTTTGAATGGTTGTACCGCAGGCTTGTGCAGCCCTCCGTGGCAACGGCGTTGAGTATTGCAGGGAGCCCTTCTGTTAACAGCGTTCATAATTTTGATACCCGATCACCCTACAACAACCTCAGTTCAACCTCATCCTTATTATTTGACTTCAACATCTGAAGCCATATTGCTGAATCACTAACTCGGTTGCGAGCCGGTGTAGGGTTTGCCGTGTTTGCACAATCCGGGGACCCCGGGAATGGCTGTTCGTCATCGATCGCAGCTCATTATCGCAACACAATTTACCCTAATCTTTGAGCTTTCTAAACCGCAGCTCATTCAACAAGTCGGCGATGATATTGACGCATCCTGAATAATACTGGAGAATAAACCTCGCCTAGGCATCAAGCTGACTACACCATGTCTTCCCCGTCAGCAGGCCGACTTCTCCAACGCCCTCTCCAGCATTTCCTCCGCAGCCGACCTCCAAAGCCTCCTGTACAGTGCCTCAAAGCCCGGCCCTTCACATCCACTTCAAGACGCCTCACATCACAGTCCTCGACAATACAAGAAGACCCACCCTCCCGCTTCGACCGCAACCCATACCGCGAGGACCTCCAAGAAGCCGTCCGCACCAACCCGCGCAACCCACTAGATGCCATCACCCTGCACCGTCTCGAGTCCGCCCGCCGCGCTTACTACCAGCGACGAAGCTACTACGCCGCCGCCGGCGCGGTGATCTGCATGGTCGTCCCGCTGTTCATAATCCAGTTCGTCGAGCTACCGGACAGCAAAGAAGGGAAGACAAGAACGGATGCGCCGGAGACGGGTGAGACGTTCCAAGGGCGGCCTGTGGTGGTCGAGGGCACGAAGACGAAGGTGAAGAACGAGGATGGCAAGACGGGCGTAGAGCTGGTGGAAACAGGGACGAGCAGCGTCCCGCATTTCCCGAAGACGATCAGTCTGCCGAGCGTGAGCGCGACGGGGGTCGGAGGCACGGAAGATGAGTACCAGCTCGTTGGCCTGGGCATACGGACGGTGAGCTTTTTAAGGATACAGGTCTATGTCGTGGGGCTGTATATCCGCACGGACGATATCGCGGCGCTGCAGGAGCGGCTGGTGAGGAAGATGGATCCCGTGGCGACGACGTTGGTCGCGGGGGAGAAGGACAGGCTGAAGGAGAGGCTGCTGGATCCGGTGGAGGGGGTTAGATTGTGGGATGATGTGCTGCGGAATGCGGGACTGAGGACGGCGGTGAGGGTTGTGCCGACGCGGAATACGGATTTTGCGCATCTGAGGGATGGGTGGGTGAGGGGCGTTACGGGGAAGGTGAGGGATGCGGCAAAGGTGGGGAGTAGGGAGTATGAGGATGAGGGGTTTGGCGTGGCGATGCAGGAGTTTAAGGCGCTGTTTGGGGGGAAGGGGAAGGCGCCGATGGGGAGCTGTGTGCTGTTGACGAGGGATGAGAAGGGGACGCTTAGGGTGCTTTATCAGGAGAAGGAAGGTCAGGGGAGGTGGGAAAGCTTTGGGGAGTTGGTGGGTCCGGCTGGAGAGAAGATCAGTAGGCTGGTCTGGATGGGGTATCTGGCGGGGAAGAGCGTGAGCAGTGAGGATTGCAGAGGGAAGGTGGTGGATGGGGTGATGGAGTTTGTGGGACGGCCGGTTGGGACGGTTGCTACGCAGGTCACATAGCGTGCGTACTGCATTGATTTAACGGGCATAGGAGTAACTATGGCCCTGCGGCCTCAGGAGCACCTCGGAACCTCTCAGGTGATCACCGAACGCAGCCCGTTGTACAGTAGTATTGCAGGCAGCAAGTATGATATCACAAAGCTTCTGAGTCTGAGCATGAAACTCCGTGGAACTCTGAGACAACCAGACGCGATAACTGCTATGCCAACGATATCTTTTACAACTCTAGCGATAGCTTCTACACTCAGTGATCTGTAGAGATCCGATGGTCGGTGCAAAAAGTCACGGCTAGATCTTGACACTTCAACGTGCTGGGGACCTCCCCGTCACGATCAGGCTGAAACCGGTTTCTAGGGATGGGTGTCTGTTTGGTATGCTCTAAAAAGTTCTTGTGTTATGTTGATTTAGTATACGGGAAACCCTCAGAGGTTTCAATCGGTTTGGGATTAACAGGTCACGCATCAATCTTGTCACACTACGTAGCGTTTGCCTCAGATACAGCTGTGACTTGCCGAAGGAGAGAATCCATTCCGATTAAGAGAATTGCAAAAGAATGATCAGCGCAGCATCCACTTTCTCGCAAGGTTGTTCAATTCGGGCGACCTCCCTGCAATTTGGGAACCGTGTAGAGTGGTTATGGGTCATTTTCTTAGACTGTATTCAGCGAGGCTTAGCACGAGACAGCACATTCGAACTCGGGCGACCTCCCGGGCATTTAGACATTTAGAACTTCGTTATGAACGTCACTACCCCATCGTGGCTATTGTTCTGAATGAAACCAATTCAAGACTCCAACACATACGTATGGGGACGACGCCAGTGCAACCTGCTCCGCCTCATTCTGCACCGCCCCTCGGTCGTTGACTTCTTGAAACGATTGATGTTGGAATGTCCGCTTGGAACCGCTTGTCCAGCAATGTAGCGACGGAGCGCCGAAACACTCTCGGCAGCTCGCGATACGCAAAGTCGATCGACAGCAGTATGTCTTCATGAGGGATCAAACGAAAGCGCGTCCGGCCACAACCCACTACGAACTAAGACCCCGTTATGCAACCACGCCTACAAATGGGTTGAAATTGTAGTACGGGCAACTCTGGGTGACGTGCACTGCCCCGTATCCACTTTTGATTGTGTTACCGTTCTTGATTATTTGAATGAATGGGACTTGCGAGTCTTCGACTGGAAACGGTACGGAGCCTATTGTGGCCCCAGGACCGGCGGTAAATGAGGCATGTTTTGAGCCAATGTCCAAGCTGACAGTCACGGTTTCACTCATTAGGGCGAAAGCGAAAACGGCGTCGACGGGATAGTCTGAGTTGCGGGGCCTGTCGCCGCTTGAGCATGTGACGCCCTTGGGGTGAGCTCGGTACCAGTAGATGACTTGGTCTCCCTGTGCGCATGAAAGCATTAGGTTCCTAGCTACCATAGATGCAGGGAGTAGACTGTACCTGGACCGTGGGAGCTTGACCATTTTTATACCAAGCGATGTAGTACTTTGCGATGATGCGCCACGGCGAATGCACGAAACCGTTAACGTAGTTTGACGCGTCACCCAAATTGACCTTGGGATTTAAATCGGCAATGTAGTGCGATTCCGGATAGTCGTTCCAGGTGACGATCTCCACGATATCAGGCACCACGTCGTTTATCGCTTGCTCCCAGCGATACTTCCAGAGGGTGTCGCTCAGTTCCACCCAGTCGTTGGTGCCACCAAGCTCTTTGAATTGCCATGGGGAGACAGCTGCAAGTTGGACGGACATGTCAGTTTCGGTCTCGAATCTACGCGGGTGGCTTAGGAACTCACACATAATGTAAGGGCCGCTCCGAGACGATTTGATGGCCTGCTTGTATGCCAAGTCTGTAGCCGTGGTGAGATTCGAATCGGTATCTGCAGGCCTTTGGTTCATTAGTTCAACCAACAGTACGGAATCTCAGTCGTTTCTGCACGCACCACGACCACCAGTTAAAAAAGCCGTCAATTGATGGGAAGTTTGAAAGAAAGCTGTTGACCTGGGAGGGATCACGATAACTGGTAAAAGCAGGAGCAAAAGTAACGGTTATCCCCTTCGCGGCAAGGGCTGACTTGACTCCAGAGTAGAATGAATCTCCATAGGACTCCCCGGAGTATGTCGAGACAAGAACTTTGCCGTTCCAAAGCATGGTGCTGGGACTTTTGGCGTGCGTGGATATGAGCGATACCATATCTGATTGTTGCCACGTATAGTACATGTCGCAAGAGTAAAATAATTTGAAGCCCACAGCTTCGGCGGCGGTGTATGCAGCTGATATGTTGGCAGTCGTAAAATCTCCCGGGGCACCATTGAGGACTGTCTAGTCAGTTATTACTTCACCTGTAGCTGTACGAGTATCCCGCTTACCGAAGCCATCAATACCTGTAGCTTGCGCAGAGCTGATGTCATTCTGCCAATCAGCTAAGTTGTACGAGTAGGAATTGTACACCTGGTCGAGTTCTTAGTCTGAGTCTTTGATAGCAATAAGCTGCCTCTCACCATAAAGTGGGCAAAAACATTCTTGCAGTCCACTATTTGGGCTAGAACCATACAAATGACAAGGAGTAAATCTATCATAGTGGCTATCGAAGTTTTTGAATTCCGTAGCGTACAATTGAATGATTATGGACGATTAAAGCTGGTTTCCCAGAATGATGCACCACGTCTTCTTATATTGCAGCAATCGACAGGGAAGATCTATTTCAAGGAACAGAAGTTTCACCTCGCTGCAGGCGATATAGTTATGCCGTCATAACCAAGCGAATAGGATTAATGGAACCAAACAATGTGCTAGGCGTCACCGAAAGACGTACAATTCACCAGTAAGGACATAGACGCGAACTAATCGGAAGGCGTGGTTTCAGACGGTTGATACCCGCATGCTCGTGTCTGAGTCTTATTCTGTAATTAAGTATAACAGACTGTCTTCGGAACATTAGTCGCATGATCGGGGCTTCTAGAAGGATCTGCTTAGGATTCGTTATCCCAACTTCCCATTTCCCACCACGTATGTTAGAGACACGAGATATTTCCTCATATGGTAGTACAAACTCCCACGTCACTTTCGGAGTTATTGTCTATTTCTGTCACTGATGTAACGATTCTTGCTCTGGAACCACGCCCGTATCCCGGGCAGAATGAGTTCCGGGTTTTTGCAAGGTAGCTTGACCTTTATCTTACCGACAAAAGGTTCTCGAACCCCATGGGATCCACGTGTCAGCCTTGGTATCAACCTAACCTTGTGATCATTGTGCTAGGGATCATGAGTCGAGATTGGACGACTTTCAGCAGATTGCGCCCGCGCTGCGTTGAAGAACACTGCCATACCAAGTAATGCGAGGTCTCGAGCCATTTCATCGTTAACGCTGACTCCTCGTACGGCATTCGCAGGCTCCGAAGGATTTGCAGAATCATGCCATAATCATTCCACACTCGGCAATCACTGCCTAGCAAACCACAATCCCGCAGCCCAGTGAAACAACTTGGCCGACACCATCATCCTCTCTTGCTTCGAATAGTCCACCAATCTTTCATAGAGTTCGTCCAGCGGCACCACAACACGTTGGATATTCTCCCCATCATCCAAGTGCTGTTCCGGCTCCTCATCTCCTTCTTCTAACCTCACCTCCATCATAGCAAGTTGCATGTTGGCGCTCGTCATCCCTGGATCGCTCGCGATCGTAGGACTAACGTTTATCACCTTTCCCTCATACCCTGTTTCCTCCCTCAGTTCTCTTACAGCGGCTTGCTCGGGCGTCTCATCAGCGTCGATCAAGCCAGCGGGCCATTCCACCGTCGTTGCGTCGACGGGAGGTCTGTATTGCAGGACTAGGATTGTAGAAGGAGGCCGTGAGGGGTGGAGGATGATGGTGCCCATCGCGACGGCGTCGACGCCGGCTGTTCCGCGTGTTTTTCGCGATGCCACTTCCCAGATTCGATCCCGGCCTTTTGCGTCGATGTAATCTATTTTCTGGAGGGTGACCCATTTGGATTCGGAGGGGGTGAGATCGGATATGGATGTGATGTGAGGCGCGGCGTCTTGGTGGGACATGGTGAATTGAGCGCGTCTACAGCTCTGAAGGCGGTGCAGCTGAGAACCTCGAACTACGGTTGCATTACACCTAAAGATTGAGTAGGAAGAAATAGGCCTGGGAGCCTTGAGGCAGTTCATCGACGCGGCGTCTCCAGAAGTTCTGCTTAAGAGTAATGACGTAGTCGACGAAGACAACCGCCCGTCCCCGAGGCCGTTAAACATGACCGCCGAAGTCACGTTGTAGACAAGCAAGCCAGCTCACAGTCAACTGCGGGTTGCAGAGATTCAAGTACCTACCACGAATGTCATTAGTGACATTGGTCTGCTTCAACAAGCAAAGCAGTGTAGCCATGTGCACTTGAAGCCATTGGCAACCTGCCTTGCCTGACAACATGATAGCAACTACCAAGCGATCAACGTCTTTGTCCAAGAAGTAAGGGCTCGATATCGGTTGCGCGACTCTTGGACCTTCTGGGGATCTCCTCATCGCTACCGCAATTTTAAGTTGTTCTTACAAGTTTAGTGGATGCTCTATACGCATCAAAAGTTTAATTTGGCAGAAGGGCATTACTTCAGCGCGCTGGCGACCCCCCTATAAGCGTGAATAAGTACTAGGATCCGATGTCCCACGGATGCCATCATTTCTATTCTCGGATATGACAGTTACCTCAAATCTAGCCGTGACTTTCCGCACCGGCCCTCGAACGAACATATACCTCACTAGGTTAGACTATGATATTGATGTAGGTTTTCTCAAGCTCTCCTCACGTATCAGAGGTTGCTCCCAGAATTCCGCCTTAGCAATATGGCCGTACATTAAATGACTTACGCCTTGCCGTCAGCTTAGGCGGTCTTCGTGTAAGATAACCCGAGTAGAATCCTTCGCTGTGTATAGGCACGCATTCTTACAGTAGTTTCGTTATCAAAATGAAGATCAGAGGTTCTTAAGATAGCAATACTGTCACGAGAACGGTCCGGAGTAACCGTTTACAACATGTCTCGTACTTCGATTGCGCTTGCTCCGGTGTAGTCGGTGTAGAACGTCGTAACGTGGGTGAAAACCTTGCGGACCACGAACACGAGGAGATCAAATCCAAAAAGACAACCGCCATTGTCATCGCGTGCATTACCTACACAAGTGTAATGAGCACCTTTCTTGCGGGAGTGGTCATCGTCGCCACGCCTGCCATCGCTGCTGATTCGGTGAGCATCATCAACGAAGTATTCCCCACTGGACGCCCGAGAAATCTGGCTTTTGCGTCAATGGGCGGAGCCCAACCTGTTGGCTTTGGCATAGGTCTGACCCTCGGCGGTGTCTTCACCAGCACCATTGGCTGGCGGTGGGCTTTCACATCGCGGCAATTGTCACCCCCGTCGTGTTTGTTATGTCAGCCTGGCAACTGCCGAAGAGTGATCAGAAGTCCTCACAAGTCTGGCAGCGCCTGGCAACCGAAATTGACTGGGCCGGAGCAATCATCGCGAGTGCTTCCCTTGCAATGCTGTCTTATGTCTTGGCGTATGTCAAACCGTACACCTTAATGAAGTATGTCGCTGAACTACGCACAGGTCGACAACAAGCAACAGCTCGGACATCCGATCCCCAGCAAACATCTCACTATTGTCAGTATCGCTTGCACTTCTAGTGGCCTTCGTCCTTTGGGTCGGACGGCAAGAGCGACTCGGCCGCCCGGCGGTGATACCGAACTCGCTGTGGCGTAACAGAGTCTTGACCAGTATCTGTATTAACGTCTTCCTGGTATAGGGTGCTTTCAACGCCTTCGAGCAATACTTGAACTTCTTCTTCCAGGAGGTCCAGGAACTCAGCGCTCTTCAAGCTGCCCTACGCTTCTTGCCCGCGCCTGTCTCAGGCGCCCTGACAAACGTCATCATCGGACTCATAGTGCACCACATCTCCGGCGACTGGATTGTGATAACAACAACCGTGCCTTCTGCCATGGCTCCACTTCTGATGGCGGTTTGCAGGCCAGAGTGGTCATATTGGGCATGCGTTTTCCCTGCCAACTCCTTCAACCCTATCGGAGCCGACGGACTTTTCACGGTGTCGAATTTGCTCATCACCTCTATTGTTTCTGCTAAGACGCAAGGTGTGGCATGCGGTGTCTTCAATACAATATCTCAAATTGGGAAGGCAGTGGGTTTGGCTATTACTGCGCTGGTAGCCAACAGTGTCATGGCACGTCATATCACTAAAGAAGATCAAGGGACAGAGGCTCTCTTAATAGGGTATCGTGCTGCGTTCTGGTTTTGTTTTGGGTTGATATTAGTCAGTCTCTGCATAAGTGGCTGGGGGCTACGAAAGATCGGAAAGGTGGGCCTTAAACGGGAGTAACGTTGTGATTTGTCAGGAGAAAAGTACTCAGTATATGACTGTATGAGTGAGGTCGTTGCATTGTGCTCCGCCAAGTGGAGATCCGTATTCCATAACCTAGTTCAGACTATGCCGCGTCTTACAAAGACCCCGCAACCCTAGGGCTTAGGTCTTACATTCCGCGACTAGGATTGCTCAGCCGCGACTTTCGCATCGAACGACAATGGCATAAAAGAGCGCGTGGGTGCGCATTGTTGGACACCACCAGAGAGTATAATGCCGAAAGCCACACTCTCAGAGCTAATGGTCTCTCTCATCGCGGAATAGAATGTCGTCCACCAGGAACTGGGTGCACAAGGCCTTCGGGGTAGACTTGCGGGAACATGGTCGAGAAGACGCTGTCAAGCCCCAGCACGACGTCAATCTACAGGTCATCAACCTAGGCCTATCACGAACCGGCACAACGTCCATTCATATGGCGCTCGAAATCCTAGGCTTTGGACCCTGCCACGATGGCATAGTTGGTTTGCCTCGCCGAAACCTCTGCGCTGTACTTCTAACTTGACCTACAGGACACCTTCCGCTTTCCGAAAATACAGAAAGGGTGGATTGCGCTATTTCGAGATCTGAACGCTGGCACCGCAGTGAAAGGAGCGGCGCTGTCCTCACGCATGCGGCATATGTATCGGGGCTACAGATCAACTTGCGACGGTCCAGCTTACCTGATTCTGTCGCAGCGTATCCAGATGCCAAGTATATACTAGCGACCCGAGACGGCGGTGCCAACGCGTGGTGGAGAAGCTTTGACCGTGCGGTGGGGATCCACTTCAGTAATGACAGATATCTGTTCCGCGCCCTGCTGTTTCCGATCGGCTTCTTGTGGCGTATGACTGTCCTCGTTGAGCAGTACAGAATGGTTTGGATCAAACGGTTCGGTTCCGTTGACGCCTCCATCTACGACAAGCATTACCAGTTGGTCAAAAGGGTCGTGCCGAAGGAGAAACTGCTCGAGTACAGTGTGACGCAAGGTTGGGAGCCACTTTGCAAGTTCTTGGAAGTCCCGGTACCTTCTCAACCATTTCCGAAGGTGAATGAGCTGGAGAGTATGAGGAAGTTATACTTCGGCATGCAGATGTTCGGCCTTTGTGCTTGGGTTGTGTACACCGCGCTCGTGGGAGGATTGGCGTATCTGGTGCTGAAGCCGGAACACGTGAAGCGGTTGGTCTCGAGCGCCATAGAGTGGGCTTACAGATACCGCCAGTAGCGTAGCTCTTAAAGCATAAGCGTCGCTCCAGGTCAGGCAAGACATCATAAATCGTGGGACACCTGCAAGCACCGCGATGAAGTATTGAGGTGCCCAAGACCGCGATCGTATTACGATGGATGGATAGTCGTAGAGGCGCCAGTTCAGGTGTGTCCTGGTATTAATGAGGCCTTGCCTGAGGTATGCTGGACCCGGCAGAGCTTGAACAGTGTGTGATAAGTCCGTGTCCGTAGCGAGGATCTTTTGAGCGCGACACGGTCTTATAGATGAGAAAGAGGCCCACCAATATGGGCTGGTCTTGTCCATTGTGGCCAAAGCAACCTGTCGTCACTGAATGACCCATATCATCAAGCTCTTTTCCACTGCAATCGTGACCAAACGTACCGTCGTCCTGAACTTCAAGGGTGTATTTCTCGGTATCCTCCCTCTTGCGACATACGTGCCGTGCGCTGCATGAAGGCCGTCCCCAAGTGTTCAAGCGGACAGCGTCACGGTCGAAAATTCGATACGTCCAAGCGGCCGCGGCGAAAGGAGGTATGTGATTTGGTATTGATGGTCTGCGGCCAAGGCTCGCAACCATCTGCGTGCTCGAGCGTTGACTGTACCCCAGCTGCGAGCATAGCCTCTTCCAATGCCCTCGTGTATGCTGCCGCATGCGCAAGCACGTTTGATACGCGTCCTGCGGGTTCAAGGAAGGAGGTTTGCGCTAACGGAGAGCTGGCCATCCCATTAGATCTGCGACCGCGGCAGCTTCGGCGGACTTCGGCCAGGTCGCTGGCGACTCGCTCGCGACTCGCTCGAGGGCCGTCTGGGAGCGATCTGACTCGAACGCGCTGTTCGGATGGTCGGTGGATCACTGCAACCATGGGTCCTGCAACAGTGCGCGGTTTTCATAGGACTCTGAAGTTCTCCCAACTCCTTCGATGACGGCCCTTTCGATGGGCGTTTTTGTTGATGGGTCAAGCTTGCGTTCGGATGCGTAGGCTGGACGCTCGTTTCAGGTGACGTGGCGTTTGCCATGCTTCGCCGGCGGCCTTGCTGAGCACTGCCAACGACTCTTTTGAGTAAGTTCGCTGCTGGAGCCGCTTCGGTGGGTAGATGTGGCGGCATGCCCGTGATGGGCGGCAAGAGGTGGTAGAGGTGGAGCGCTCATCGAAACCGAAGTTCCCGCTTTTGGGCCCGCACCTTCACATCTGCACTTCACATTCTGCACTGTTACACCGTATACACCTGCTCTCTGCACCTCTCACGACTCAGTGCGTGCGAGGCTGGCCAACTGCAGCCTGCACTGCTGTAAAGTCACAAGTGTTGGGGTTTGAGTGCGGGGTCAACGCCAAAGCTCGTCAGGACTTCGTATTTGAAGTTTTTCGATTACCTGTTGACTGAAGCCGGGATGATACGGCATCTACCATGACCTCGAGAGCCAGCCCGTCTTTGCCGAATTCTCGTAGATCCATTATTACTCTTGGTCTTTGGTGCGGGGTACTCCTCGTATTTACGGGATGTGGAACAGGCGGATTTAGATATCCCGATTGATTGTGACATCGATCGAGCAAGGCAGTCCCAGGTATCAGAAGCTTGAATTCTTAACGGCCATGGACGGTGGAGCAAATGATGGTGCTAATCATGTTGTGCCACTTTCCTGGAGACGCGGCGTTACATTGCATACGATGCTTTCCGGATGTCGAGATTTCTTCCAGTAACGCTTTTCGCATTGTCGGCTTTAATAAGGATGAAACACACTCCTGCTGGATTAAAGGGCAAAATTCCGATTGTCTTGTGCTTGGACGACTATCTCCCTCCATCGTTCTTACAAGCTCTGCCCAAGATGTACGGAAGTGCAAGAAACATGCTTATGCAGACTCCAATACTAATTGTTACTTTCCTAACCCCTGTATTAGCTCTTGTACGCCCTGAAGGCGTTGGAAGACTTCCAGCACTCGGGTGTACGCTGAGAGCCATCCCAAGCGCATGTTGCTTGTACTGAACTAACGGGCACGAAGGGAATTCTTGGAATGCGTATGGATGCGACGTCAGCGAAGACAAAATCCTTGCTGCAGCCCAAAACCTGACCGATCTCGTGGGTCTCTACTACAACACCTCTTTCCGGCCTCTGCCGTAGCTTCCGATGACTTATGTGACTGTCGACAGGGTCTCAAAGCTGCCGGATACGAGTACGTCAATAGTAGGTGGTCTGTAACCTATTTATCCGTGGCACTGAATGCTGACGATCACAGTTGATGACTGCTGGTCTATCAAGAGCGGGCGAGACAACACAACGCAGCGGATCATTCCAGACTTGGCGAAATTTCCAGACGGAATCAGTGGGACGGCTTCCAAGATCCATGCCATGGGCTTCAAACTTGGAATTTACAGCAGCGCTGGAACCAAGACGTGCGCCGGCTACCCAGCAAGCTTAGGTTATGAGATGATAGATGCTACAACGTTCGCCGAGTGGGGTATAGACTGTAAGCATTCCCTTCATGACAGCCCCATCCTTACTCGCTATTTGAGTACACGACTAACCGCGGCCCAATCCGCAGATCTCAAATATGATAACTGCTACGTTACGAGCAACTGGACTGATGCTTGTAACGCTTGCGTACCCGATCGAAATTCTCCGGGATATGTGAACGGAACATGTGTCAACACAACGGGGCTCTGCAACGATAACTTCTTAACCATGGGTTACGATTGGTCCATGTCCAATACCGCTGAACGCTACAGAATTATGCGAGACGCTCTAGAAGCACAAAATCGGACTATATTTTACAGCCTTTGCGAGTGGGGCCAAGCCGATGTTAATTCCTGGGGTAACGCGACGGGCAACTCGTGGAGGATGTCCGGCGATATCACGCGTGAGTTCTACACTCTGATCGGCGGTACCTCCACAGCTAACGCGAATCTGGGAAGCGTATTGGTCTCGAATCGTCGAGATCCTCAATCAACTCACCTTTGAACTTAATTACTCGAATTTCTGGGGCCATCCAGATGCTGATATGCTTGAGCTCGGTAACGGAAACCTTACCCACGCTGAATCCCGCTCCCATTTCGCTCTGTGGACCGCCTTGAAGTCTCCCCTCCTTATCGGTACAGGGAATTTCACGAGTGCAACAGTCGAAATCCTAAGCAACAAGTACTTGCTTGCTTTCAGTCAAGATCCCACTTATGGTGCACCTGCGATGCCCTACAAATGGGGTGTCAACCCTGACTGGACTTTCAACGCCACAAATCCGGCAGAGTACTACAGTGGTCAGACCGAGGCTGGCACGCTTGTGCTTATGCTAAACACGCTTGATCATAGCGTGACCAAGGCAGCATTTTGGAGCGAGATTCCAGGTTTGCATCCGTGGGGGACCTACAGGGTCACTGATGCGTGGACTGGGAGGAGCTATGGCTGTGTCAGGCATGGTATTAACCAGAATGTAGTTACTCACGACACGGCGGTGCTACTCGTAGAGGAAGGATGTGGTTACGATATTGATCGATCGGGATATCATGGTCATCGAGGGCATCCACCCGAGTAATAGGAGATTGGCCAGTTCTAGCGGGAAGGGGAGGCAGTCGGAAAATGAAGTTGGAATGGGCAGAGTTAAAGAAGTAGGTGTAACGGCGCCGCAAAAGTATGATACGGATGCACGGTTCTTCTGCCTGTATGAGCATAATTCTAGTACACCATGATATTCCATCCGACGCCCATGCGTAGACCTGCACCAGAGTACGTGGACATACAAAGCAAGGTCGCGCAAGCCATGAGCATGGCTCCCCGTAAAAGCCTGAAAGTCGATACAACTGGCTGTATCGTTCAGAACAGCCCCCGAAGACCGACGCGCCCCATCAGACATCCAGGAGAGCCAAGGAAACAACAGCTTACGGCCCCCAGTAATTTGAACACCGACAAGAGAGAGACAGCAGCGTCGTCAATTGGGAGCATGAGAGTTGTGATATGATTGGTGGCACTGTGTAATTCGAGCCCGAAGATTCAAAAGTAGCACGTGGCACGAAGTTCCCTACGATCAGAGTATTATGCGAGTGGAGAAGGCAATGGGTCTTGGACCGCAGCCACGTCCGGTACGGTATTGAAGACTGAAGACCGAAAGCATCGTTGTCTAAGCCAATGAATAGTGTATGGAAATGATTTTCATGTCGACCATTTGGATCCCCCACCCAAGAACGCCCGCGCTTTTGCGAGATTGTGCGCTGCGCTTTCCCCAAGCCATTGCGGTTGAGTTCGTTCCAAGCCTTCCTCGATAGTCCATCCTCTCCCACCCTCGACGTAAATACTCTCGCCATTAAGTTCCTCGTCCACAGAAACGCCGAGGATGATCTTGGCTACGTCTTCCGGTGAGTTCAGGGGGAGGCCTTCCTGCTGCCAACCAGCCTGAAATGTGCTGATCATAGCTGTTTCTGTGGCCAACGGACAGATGCAATTGACTTTGATGCGGGAATCTCCATATGCGCTGGGAAAGTAATTTCTCAAGCTCCGCATGAGGCCGATGACACCGTGCTTTGCGGCCGAATACACGAACAGGCCAGGACTCTCCTGGAAGCCGGCTACAGAAGAAAGTAGGATGAGGTTTTTGTCGTCCATTGGACTGGCATTCTGCCGTAAGTACACAGCCGCAATATGCGCGAAGTAAAGCGTCCCAGTCAAGTTGACATCGAGGACTGCGGTTGAGGGTGCCTGCCGGATCGCCTTAAGATCCTGAGAAGGGTCAAACCACCCTGGTCGTTCAACAATGCCGGCGTTAGAGATTGCAATGTCAACGCGCCCGTACAGAGCTAACGCTTTATCGAAAAGTGCAAGTAAGGAGTCGTAGGATGTTACGTCCGTAAGCACGAAGTGGGTGGCTTTGCCAGTAGATGCTGCAATCGAGGCTCCACGGGAGGAGTCAATGTCTCCAAATATTACGTGCGCTCCTTCTGCAGCAAAGAGCTTTACCGTTGCGGCACCTATACCATTCGCTCCGCCTGTACTACTCAGAGCTGATAACGGATACAGTAATTAATAGAGGACATACCTGTGAGTACAACGACTTTGTCCTTGACATTAATGAAATATTCTACGTTAGGAGTGAATGATGCCATTTTGCTTCGTTGATGTGGCAGTCATGACACATTCGTACGCTGTTTCTACGGCTGGCAGGTGCTGATTGTGAAGATGCAGATGAGCTCAATCAATATTCCAATAACAAGCTAGCTTACTGGCAATGAAGGATACTAGGTAGTTGTCAAACTACGGTCTTCTTATCACTTCCGCGTCTGGAAGCAGATTCAGCTCGGTTCGGTCCCCGAATTCTTCGCAACCGAAAGCGGCTAGAGATCGGATCCTGAATAATGCGGGGTCATAAAGCTCTTGACACCAGTCACCGCAACGAGTGCGACGACAGTTGCTATTCAGCTGTAGAGCCATGCCCACACTAGATCTTATCTCTAGGTCGTGTGAAGCTACTCAGCCCGCCAGCATAGCCCTGCAGTTTCCAGTAGTAGGAGCTTTGAACCATGGCAACAAGTTTCCTCCGTACTCACATTCACTCCTCGTCCGAAAAAGGTCTCTCCAGCGTGACGACTTTGATCACGGGAGCCAACTCAGCTATACTCATCGACCCGCCATTTCTTATTCCTGACGCGCTTGCAGTCGTCTCCTGGGTTAAGAAGATCACATCCAATCCGTTGCGCGCCGTCTTCGTGACGCACCACCACCCTGATCACTACTTCAGTGCGAACCCAATCCTTGAGGCATTTCCAACGGCTGCGTTCTACGCCGCGCCGTATGTACGTGCTGGTATTGACCGCGAGTACGACGAGAAGGTCAAGTTTTGGCCGACTGTGTTCGGGAAAGAAAACGTTCCGGCTATGCCGAGGAAACCGGACCCCTATCCATATAGCTTCATATTGCTAGATGGAAATCCGAGCAGCCCAATTATGCTGCTAGGTCCTGTCCAAGGGGATTCAGTCGACCACACGCTATTCTGGTTGCCGTCTGAAAAGACGATTATCACCGGCGATGCACTATATGGTAGAAGCACACATGTTTGGTGCGAGTCTTCCTCACCGTAGACATTGCATTCAGGCTGCTGATACTACCATAGGGCCGAAGAGATTGAGACTCCTCAAATTCTGCATGCTTGGCAAACTGTACGCTGCCTCTCGTCACTTTGTGGTCCGATTCCTGTTTGACAACATATAGGTCATCACTTTGGTTGAGTCGCTGGCACCAGAGAAAATCATTGTCGGGCATCTGGTGCAGGTTGGGATCTAGACGCAGAAGCAGACTTGGAACACAACCACAAATATCTCGCCTTGTTTCAGCGTAAGATCACAGAAGCGAAGACAAAGCCTAGCGTGAAAGACATCTACGACACATTCAAAAACGGGTTTCCTGAAGCGAACAAAAACTTGAGTTTTTCTTAGGCCATCTAAGTAATCAATTCGGCGAGGGCGGTAAAGTTTGGGAAGAGAATAAGCATCACAATGTCGGAGCGCGGACTGCTTCAAGCTTGGAAGGATTTGTATTGTGATAATCGTCCGGGAGTTCACATAGTGTTCTGGGCCCTTTGAGAATCAAGCTCTCCGCTCCGGCGTGACGACCAAGTTTAACATAGGATTGCAGTAGCCGTCCGGGGCCTTTGGAGCTGGACATGGAACTCGAATAGTAGCTCTTCGTATTAGACTCGCTGTACTAATTTCTGGCAGACCATGGGAAGTTTACGGATCAAGCACGCTTATCTTCGTGGAGTGATTCCCTAGCTAACAACTTGTATCAGTCAAGTTAAGCAATATGTGATGTGGCGGTATGTTTTCGTCAGCAGCACAATATTGACTGGCCTCACTTCGTAGGAAGCGAGCGCATAGAGCAAGAAGCGAGTTGCAGCTGCGTTAAATGTCTACCATAGTAACCTAGCTCAGTTTACTACAACGTCGCTTTCAGACTGGAAGATATCAACCCTTAGCTGGCACCATTTGTATGATCCCCATTGCCAAGCGCAATCATACCAGTAGCATCATCATCCAACTTGATCAGCACAGCCTTCGTCTCCAGGTAGTTGTCCAGGCTGTAGCCGTAGCCTTCCCTTCCAATGCCGGAAGCCTTGTACCCACCGAATGGCATGTCGTGAGCCATGGTCGGGCTCGTGCAATTGATACCCACACTACCCGCCTCCATGGCCTTCGCAACCCTCAATGCACGAGTAATATTATTCGAATAGACCGACGAGTAAAGACCGTACTCGGAGTCGACAGCTTTGGAAACAGCCTCTTGCTCGGTATGAAACGTGTTGATGGCTACGACTGGTCCAAAGATCTCCTCTTTCATCGGCTTCGCATTCTCATCCTCGCCTGAGAAAATGGTTGGTTCAATGAAGAACCCGTTGTCGCCCTCCTTGATCCTGCCGCCACCCATCTCGATCTTGCCCTTACCCTCTTTCGTAAGCCGCAAGTATTCTTGCACACGCTTGAACTGGATTTCGTCGGCTTGGGGTCCATGAGTCGTCTGGGGATCAAGGGGGTTGCCTGCTTTGAATTGCTTGAACGCTTCCGCGAAGAGTTTCTTGAATTTGTCTGAAACGGTGTCTTGGACATATATTCGGCTGTTCGCGACGCAGGCCTGGCCAGACAGAAAGCGGATGCTGAATGCTGTTTCCTGCGCGGCCCGCTCGATGTTCGCGTCATCAAAGACAATGGTCGGGCTTTTGCCGCCGAGCTCGAGGAGCACGCGCTTGAGGTTCGATTTCGCAGCCATCTCCTGGATGAGTTTACCCGTGGCTGTGGAGCCAGTGAAATTGATGAGCCGGACATCCATATGTGAAGCTAGCGTACTGCCAGCGGGCTTGCCGTAGCCTGAGAGAATGTTGACGACGCCGGGTGGGAACCCAGCTTTCTGAATCAACTGAGCAATCTTGAGGGACTGGTCGAGCGTCAGCAACAAGCAGTCTCTCGATATACTGGGATATAGGGAGAATGCGTACCGATAGAGGCGCCTTCTCACTGCTCTTGACGACGACCGTGCAGCCGGCAGCAAGCGCAGGGCCGATTTTATGTGTAAGCAGAATAATGGGAACGTTCCATGGGATGATACAGCCAACAACTCCAATGGGTTGCCTCAGCGTCATGTTGAGCATACCCTTAGTGTTCAAACTGGTTTCGCCCTTTGCAGAATAACCAGCTTCTGCCCAGTGACTGTATTGGGCGGCCGCATATTGCCCGTCGAAGAACGAGGAGATAGGCCTGCCCATCACCGCAGCATCGAGCACTGCAAGCTCGTTGGCAGCTTCCAGCACGAGGTTGCCGAGTTTCTTGAGATAGCCGCCTCGCTCATGCGGCTCAAGAGCGCTCCAGTCGGGGAATGCTCGCTTAGCAGCTGCGACTGCTCGGTTGGTGTCCTCGACAGTGGCTTCGTAAACTGCAAGCGATTCAGTATAGTGCGATAATGTTCGATCTGAGACGCGGAGGGCAAACCTGAAGCGATTTTCTTGTGGTTATATGGTGAATGAACATCGAAGGTCTTGCCGTCGGAAGACTCGACAAACTACTGGCCGTGAGCAGACATCTCAATGGTGGAATGCTACATAGCTTTACCTCGCCACCGATAAACAATCTGGTCTCGATGTCTTTTGGGATTTGGGCAACCATCTTGTGCGTACCTTCGTAGTAAATGCCAAACGAAATAAATGCTATGTCAATCAGATGGCCTGCGAAAGAGATGCAGAATGTGCAACGCGAACAGCGTTCCTCAATTTATAGACGTTAGTCTTCGGTAGCGTCAGCACGAGCTTCATCACCGCAGGGCAGTCCGAGACCCTTCATGATCCAGCTTTCTAAGACTCGTAAGCTTTTAGTAACAGGAGTGCAGCGGACGGCAAGGTTTCGCAGTTCTGCGTCCAATGTGACCATTTTCAGGCTACACTTCGTAAGCCAAGGCTCATCGATCGCGAGCGCCGCTTCTGCGTCCACCACTCAAGACGCGTGTCGCACATCTTAGTGCTGACATGCTCGTGTTTTCACCATCAAATTTTCGCTGCATCCGTAAATAGTACGGGATAATACCGTATTGGTCTTAGGTACTGTCATCTTGCTGACCGAGCTCGAGGGACGAACTCTAAGATTCTCGCGGAGATCCGCGATAGTGGTTCGGGCCACCGTCCTATCGGAAAAGGGTCTGCCGATATACAAGCACTTACGCCGACGCAGTGGGACACCTTGCGTCAATATTTAGGACAACGTAGAACAAGTCCAACTGTTTACAACTTTCACAGCTTTTGCGAGACGGAGTTACACGTCACTCCGTTAATAGGAGTCGTCTTTGTAAAAGATCGCGGTTTCTCAACTGCTGTAAGTCTTTCAAAGGAAGAGTTCAATCCCTAGTATGTCTTTCCTCGCTGCTCTGGGAGAAGTGTACGCTATGATTTCGCAATATCCGGGCCCACAACTAGTTGTACAAGCAGTGGGTTGCTCAGGAGAGATACCCTCGATTTGTGGAGAACTTCAGCTGCATTTCCGCCTCCATCTCTCAATTACAGTTCGATCAATACTGTATCGTCTCACGAAGACGACGATATTGTGACGAGTAGACTCTACAGAAGTAACGACCAGGATGAAACATAGTGCTCTAAGAATAAACATCTTGTGCTCAAGCAGAATGTACTCGAGTATGAAACAAAGGTCATCCGTATATTCACATCGCCTTTTACAAGTCTTCAAACACAAATTAAGATACCGCACTCTGGGATACGAGGCGATGGGGTACGATAGAGCACATCCAGCAAGCGGTCGAAGGCCGCCACCTCTCACAAATAGCTGCAGTTGGCAAGAGTGGTGCGTAGCGATGATAAAACTTAGATCTCCCGAAGATCAAACATTTGGAAGCGGCCCGGCGTACTTAGCGCAGCAACGCTGGAAGATGATTCCCTGTACAAGCTGTCTAAATTGCAAGTGACCTAGATAAATGTGCGGCTTGAAATAACGGAGCGCTTTTTCCCGTGCTTCCGTCCATTGTACGTGCAGGGAATGCTCGATGTGTCTTCGCATTCATTGCATCACGACCGACGCGACGGTTTCAGCACTGCCAGGAAGGACGCCGGTTCCCGTAATGTTTACTAGCGTACATAACCCCGTCACCGTCTTCGACAGCTACTCAAACGTACTTGGCCCATTTCGACATCCTCAAAGTTCAACGCATCTTGTCCCCTTACAGCTCGCCAGTAGTTCGTGCTCCTCAAAAGCTTCTCACAGTCCCTGAGCAGTGTCGAGAACTTATAAGCGAATGTCTCCGTGACCTCCCAACGTTCCACCAGGTACGGCCCATCCCCGACAATGAGGTCGCATGGCTCTGAGTCTGTCCTTTCGAAACTAGACCGACAGTATCGAGGGCACCATACCCCGTCAATCCGATACAGAGTGCGTCTTCGTCGAAGGGTACGCTTTCTGTACAACGATAGCTGAGACTGATAATTGCGTCTCGAAATGTCGGACATTGGAAGCCGTCGTATGTGGGATAGTGAGCTATGGTGCGTGGAAGGTTGTAGGGGCAAGGGAGGAAGGGATGTTTGTTGGAATAGTTGACGACGAAGCAAAATTCAACTGTGATACTGTGTCATCGTGTGCTAAGCCGTACACGTCGAGGTTTAGGATGGAGACATTGGTCATGAATGCGCGGAACACGTTGTGTGCGATTAGGTTGAGGAGAAGATCTGCGGTAGGCTCTGGTTGAGACCTTATGATCAAACGATGCTCTGAGCACTGCTACTGGTGCAGGCCTTGCGGATTTGTGCTGATTGCTCGAGCATGCTCACACTGGACTCCACCTCGAGGCGGAATTGTAGTTGGGTGATCCTTTGGGTTCATGGTCATGCGCCGCATCAATATGAACATGCATCACTGGCGTCGCCGAGCAAGACTTGTGGTTGCGATGTCGTCCTGTCGGACCACCCTTTTCAGATTGCCCGCAGCCTAGTATCACATTTGCGTCAGCAGCTATTGTGAGCCAGTCATCGAAGGCCGGACTTACGGTATGCACGCGCGTTGATACGATTCTGAACGCGCCGTCGTTCAGCCGCAGAGGCGAGTTAGATTCTTCTGCATATTGCTGATGGTGATGCTTTGCCGATATGTACGTATGTTTCAGCCGTTCAGATGGGAGATGGGAAGAGGCGCAGAAGAGCGAGGACAGGGCTAATTCCGGATCAAGAAGATTTATGCAGGATGCTGATAGTAACACGTGAAAATCATGGCATTTTGAGTTTCCAGGCTTGTAGTAGCACGAGCCGTATTATTGACGAGCATTATGTCAGAGTCGACAAGATACGAGTACCTTGAGCCACAACTTCTATGTCGGGGTGAGATAGAACAAAGAGTTGATTAGGGTGTGTGTGTCTTTCTGCAATAAAGGTGTTAAGCGTAAAGGTCACGTGCTAATGAAGGGTCTCCCAGACTTGAATGCAGATAGCGTGGCCTAGATCTTGCCACTGATCTACCGGTACGTGCAGGGTGCTGATGCAGTTCCAGAGTAAATCCAAGTTTTCGGTAGGTCCCAAGCTCGGCTGTGGTATGGTCCATGGTCTGAGAGCTCGGAACAGATCTTGCTTTTCACTATTCGTTGAAATCGTCTACCGCTGACGCGGGATGCTGATGCGGGATGCTGATGTTGCCGCTCGGTCCACGGTATGAAATAAAATTAAGTGCTATTGCTGGTGCTGACGCTGAGGCAGAGCACGAGCATACGCTACTTATGGATCGTATGCATCAGCCTATACAATGAAGATATATAATGGCCTTGGACGCTAGGTAGAAAGTTGCTATCAAACACTTCAGTTGGGTCGAATATTCCTACCGCCAACATGGGAGTGTTTCCATCCGACATGGCACCATTAACCGAGAACAATTTACCCGACCAAGCATACCTTGGTAAGTCCGGAGCTCTGACTCGGCGTCGCCGAGCTGTGGGGTATCAGCCGAGTTCTACGGCGGTCTGAGAAAGGGTTCGAAGCGCTCCGAGTACTAAAGGCTTCAAAGACCTCAGAGAATACTCTAAGATAATCTTGTCTTGGCTTGGGTTGGCTTTTGGCTTTGATTCAAAGTAGCTATGCACGGACAAACTATCCATATAAGCTGTGACTGATGTGTGTTGATATTGAACTCTGTGCCGCGCAAAGATTGGCACGTGATGACAACTAGTTCTAGAGAGATGCGGGGAAGTGAGGAATCAACGCGGGGTGGCTTCTATAACAGGTATGGCTCGGTGGTAACTGGCCCAACGGGTAAATGCGCAAGCAACGTGTTCCACCCAAGACGTTTTACCCCGCGTCCCGAATACCACCACACGGTGGCAGTGGCTCCACTTAGGAAGACAGCATAAGGATAGCCCACTCCCACTCGCCTGACCCGCTGCTACCGTCTTTACTTCCCCTTCCCTCGTCCACTTCCCTCACCTACACCATCCGCATACCACACGTATCTTATTGAGGCAAACACCAGCCACCATGAATCAAGATCCCGAGTCTAAAATACATAATGCGCAAGCGGTCGAGCACCGGCCCTCCGTCTATGCCGAAAAGGCAGACGTGGCCGATTACAAGGCGGATGCGATCGAGGCAGAGAATGCGGAGCACAATATGACGGTGCTGCAGGCCGTCAAAGCGTACCCTATGGCTTCCTTTTGGGCGTTTGTCATATCCTGCACCATTGTAAGCTGACTTTTCCCATTCCCGCCACGAGCAACACGCAGCTGACACCTTCAGATTATGGAGT
The DNA here is from genome assembly GCA_021030975.1 of Lichenothelia convexa. Classification (NCBI taxonomy): domain Eukaryota; kingdom Fungi; phylum Ascomycota; class Dothideomycetes; order Lichenotheliales; family Lichenotheliaceae; genus Lichenothelia; species Lichenothelia convexa. The sequence continues at coordinate 33,238 of JAGFMK010000316.1, forward strand.
CCTACGATGTCTTCCTCATCGGCAATTTCGTCGCCCTCCCTGCGTTCACAAAAAAATATGGCGTGTGGGACGCCGCGAGCAACAAATATGTCATCGTGACTGGGTGGCAGTCTGCGCTTCAAGTGTCTGGGCAGCTTGGTGCGCTCATCGGCGTCTTCCTCGCTGGTCCGTTGACCAGCCGCATCGGATACCGTTGGGCCACCTTGACCGGCCTCATGCTCTTGAACGCTTTCATCTTCGTCTTCTATTTCGCCGAATCGCTCCCGGTCATTTTTGTTGCCCAGCTTCTCGAGGGCTTGCCCTGGGGAATTTTCATTGCCAACGCACCGGCATTCTGCAGCGAGATTGTACCGATCCAGCTGCGGGCCCCTGCAACGCAGATGCTGCAGATGTTCTGGGCCATTGGCAGTATCATCGTCGGTGCCGTCACCTACCGCTATAACTCCAGGGCTGACTCAAGCGCCTACAAGTATGTGCTGATCCGTGTCACAAGTCCTTGACTGACGAACGTTAACAGGATTCCGATTGCGCTTCAATGGATGTTCCCCACTCCACTCGCTATCCTTATCTTTTTGTGCCCGGAGAGCCCTTGGTGGCTGGTTCGAAAAGGACGACACGAGCAAGCAGCACGATCGGTCGAGCGCCTTGGACGAAAGTCGACACTGAATTCGTCCGACACTGTCGCGATGATGCGTCGTGTCATTGAGCTTGAGAAGTCCGCCAAGAAACCCAGTCATCTTGAACTGTTCAAAGGCACAGACCTCCGGCGCACCCTCATTGTTTCCGGTGTCTACGCGGCGCAAAATCTCACTGGCAATCTGATCGCTAATCAGGCCGTCTACTTCTTCGAACGTACGTGTTGATTTTCGTTACTCGTATGTGAAGGCATGTGCTGATCCGCGCAGAGGCTGGCGTGGGGGTTAATACTGCATTCGCCTTGGGTCTTATCACATCGGCCCTACAAATGATCTTCGTCATGCTTTCTTGGATTCTTACCACTTACTTTGGTCGACGTTCTATTTACCTCTGGGGTTCGGCTGCTAACACCACCCTCCTGATCGTGCTCGGTATCGCGGGTTCGGTCGGCAAGAGTCATGCATCTTCTTTGGCGCAGGCGTCTCTAGGCCTGATCGTCTCCGTCCTTTTCACATTGGGCCCTGCGCCCGCCTCGTGGGTCATTATTGGAGAAACGTCGGCCATCCGCCTCAGGCCCTTGACGACCGGAATGGGCCGCGCTACGTATTACATTGTCGAAATTCCTTGTATTTTCCGTAAGTCTTCCACTCAGACGCTGGCTTGGGTGAGAAAGCTAACATTAAATAGTCGCCTCGTACATGCTAAACCCCACTGGCGGAAATCGTAAGTTTCTTTGGTACTGGTTTTTGGCAGTTGCTGACATGCTGCAGTTGGAGGCAAGTGCGGCTACGTCTGGGGCGCTACGGGATTGATTTGTTTGATCATAGCGTACTTTGGCCTGCCTGAGATGAAGGGTCGATCCTATCGCGAGATTGACATTATGTTCAGGCGCCGCATCCCAGCTCGCCAATGGAAAAAGACGGTGGTTGATATCAATGACGACGAGTAGATATTGCGATTCTCGAAGAAACATCCCAAGTGTAGGGTACAATATAAACGCCCAGCAATGTACGTAGAAGTCTCGTGAATCCCAGGTAGGAAGTTTTGGTCATCATGCTTGAAGAAAGAGAATTAGTAGTTTCACTGAAGGGTTTATCCTCAGTCTCGTGTACAATAATCACGTCACTTAAGATGATAACCTCTACTAAGACTAGAGAAGTTGGAAATGCAGGTGTCACGAACAACGCGTAAGCAGTAATAAGGTGTTGAATAAGGAGTACTATCTACCGTGTGAGAAGCCTCTGGCCTTTAGGCCAGAGCGGCAGCACCCTATTGGCTGACAAGCGAGGCCCACGCCTTCCGCATGCCAGCGGCATAGCCGTATGCTGCAACAACTGTAATAGATGCCACCTTCAAATATTGCCAAACGCCCTCGTTTGGTGCTTTCCAACACGTAAAATAAGCTATAACAGGCAGTCAAGGTTGTTACCAATGGGTAGAACAAGCGACCGAAGCAGCAGAGGCCATGCCAACGCGACAGCGAGATGCCCCAGGTGCCGAACGTGCTCTTGCCCAGTACCGCTGCAGTGGCTGTTCAAAGTGCTCAGAATCCTGCCCCCGACAACGTTGTTTTATCTATCCAAACAGCGAATTCACGTCCGCCACGCTTGTGTGTGCTCAAAGTGTTGCTTCCTTGCTCTTTCGCAGCGTGCTGTGTGTACCCTGCCCTAGCCGTAGGCTAAATCGTGTGTGGAGGTCGGTAAGGTTCATGAATCGAGCGATTGGTGTCGGCTGGCAATTTGGGACGTGCTGGCGGTGACCGATTGACGTGCCGTTTGACGTGCTGATTGAGGGTCGCAATTGGCATGGATTGTACCGTGTGTGTAGGCCAGTTTTTTGTGCTTTGGCGGTCGCGTTGATGTTGCCAGCGATCGGTTCTAACGAGAGGTTTCGGCTTCTTATGGAAAATGCGGTAGAGGTCGTTGATCGTCAGGACATGATTTATGGAATGAATCTCGTGATAGGCTGGAGGAGGCGTTGCCGGAGGGTGGAGTGCGAAGGCTTGTTGCCATGGATTGACGAAGACTTAGGCTTCTACTTTAGGGTAATAGGAAGGCGGGTGAGGTCAGACGAGGTGACTGACGCCGCTAGATGTGTTGCTGGCGTCTTAGAAGATGATGTTTTGAACAGCTCTTAAAGTGTTTATTAAGGAAGTTGTTCGAGGAGAATTCGAGACTGCAGCGGCGGCATGTAGAAGCTTTTGGAAGCTTTAGAATTGACTGTTTTAGAGGTATAGAAGGTGACTGCTGCGGCAGGGAAAGCGATCGAGTTAGGTATTCAAGAGGTCGCTGTCGCTATCGCTGTGGATTAAGTGAATTGCTAAGGGCGGCTACATAGGAAGGTGCTGGTAAAGGTGGCTCTTATAATAGTAATATATTTTAGTCTAAACTTTATATCGTTATTAGAGTAATAATCCCTAATATACTCTTAATATTATAGGATAAAGACCTACTAGTATCTATTAGCCCCTAATAGACCTATATTAGCCCTAATTACTAAAGATATATACTTATCACGATCCTAATCTAAGACTAAGGATTTAGAGTTATATTAGACCTTTTAGAGTTATATTAGTCCCTAGCTATATTAGAGTTTTCACTCTGCTTTATATATTCTAGCTTTCTCTCTCTACGCTTCGTCTTGTTATTATCCCTAGGGTTAGT